>JANTOP010011551.1:0-15144 GCA_027564815.1 Symmerus nobilis | reverse complement strand
GCGACTATAGCAACACGTGCACACAACTCAATGATTTATGAAAAGTGAACGCTTAATGAGACGAAACTTTGACACTAAGCACATTGCTGCTGTCATCACCACGAACGTCAGAACTGATGGGTGCCAATAGCTGGGCAGTGGCAATAGGTGGGCACTCTCCCTTATTAATAAGAAGAATTGAAGATATAGTAAGATATCTGAATATAAATCCGAAATTTATAATATATCAGAAACAAAAATTTACCCTTTCTAATTTTGAATTATTCTAATGAAATATTTTCCATGAATTGAAAGAAGTGATTCAATGGCAAAATAATAATGAAAGATTTCATAAATACCACAAAAAGATACATAGTTTCTTGCAAGGCTTGTTTCCAGTGATAGTGGCGAATGGATGGCAAACTAAATAGCTAAATATGATTGTCATAATTTTAAAAGAAAACTCCGTTCTCCTGTCGAATAATAATTTTTAATATTTCTTTTTCCCACGTATTTATGTCACTTTTTCTGTTCAACAAATTGCGAGATTTTTCTTCTTTTCCTATTTCTTGCGAGGAACATTGTTTGTATCTTTCTATTATATATTATTTGAATGGCATAATAATCGTAATTCAGCCTGAGACATTTCATTCGAATAGCTAACGTAATATTTCTCTATGAAAACGAGCGACTATAATTAAATTTAAATATTTTCCCTTGATACTTAAGTCCTAAACATAACCATTACACAAAAAGGATAATTTACGATTACAACCCTAACTTTATAGGTATTTAATGTGGCCTTTTACGTGAGAAATAAAAAAATAAATAAATACATATAACACATCTAATTGTTTACCGAAGAAAATTGAAGGAAACTTTCTAATGCTTTCACCTAAACCGCTAAACAAAACTTCATTTTCTAAGAGAATTTTTAAAACGCTTTAATTATTCAGTGTGTTTTTAATTAAGAATAAAGAAATAAATGTTAAATGAAATAAAATCGTATCGAACTTATAACTTTAAAGAGAAAAAAAAACATATTCCATGTAAATTAAAATATCGAACAATTTTAACCAGATACTGATAATTTTTAAACATTTAGAATCAGGCCTAATAAACACTACTATACCTAACTATAGCTGGGTATCCTTATATACTTATAAGCCCAACAAAAGTTTGTTATAAATGTCGTGTGCTTTTAATATCAATGCCAACTAAATAGTTCTAAAACAAATTAACAAAAAAAAAAAAATAACAAATAAATTTTTATTTAATAAATAAAGAAAATTAAGAAAAAAAAAATTAAACAACGATATAGACTGATTCATTTTCATTGAACAATTTACGGTAAAAATATTTTAACCGAAATTTCTTGAGTTTTACCAATTTTACTTACAGTCTCTGGACATTTAATTAAGGACACCGATAATAAATTGAGAAAAGAATCTAAAGAAAATCTGTACTCTGATCCTCAGTATCATATGGTAAATCAAGGATGGCTGTTACAATACCTCATTTCACATTTCCAGAATCTCTATCTATCAACGATTTATCTTAACGATTTATTTGTATTTTTTAGTAAAATTTTCTCGACTAAGAAATCATCACACTTTTCACTAAAGATCGTGGTTTATAAGGTGTCAATAATAATATAGCCAGAAACCGTAATTACAAATAATGTTAAATATCATTGATTCCATAATAAAATAACCTAATATTTAGGCTTTTCCTTTTGTAAATAGAAAATCCCTTCCGTTCCTAATTTGTTCCATTCCCTACAATTTCTCGTAGTTAGAATATTTAAAAGAAAATTGCCACACGAATAATTTCAAAAGAAATTGAAATTAAATAAATGATATTTTTAATATCCTATAATTCCAAAATAAATTCATACTAACCTAACTGTACATATCGTAGATTTTATATAACGTATATCATATAATTAAAAATTATATTACCAAGTATAGACACCGTGTCAATTTCTTAATTCAATTTTAATTCAAAAATAAATCATGGATTTTAAAGAAGAAGAATAAATTATATTCTTAAGTTATAAACAAATAAGCAAATAAACCAAAAAGAAAATCGATATATATTGTATTAAGTAAATTAATTAAATAAAACATTTATAGAGTTAAGATTTCAATTAGTTTAGGTTTTAGATTAATTAATTAGTGCTTTAGTAATTAAATTGAAAATAAATTAAATAAAAAGAAAACATTTATGTAAATAAAAATAGTTTTATTTTAAATATAAAAATGTAAATTAAATTCAATTAATTTATTTCTTTATTTAAAAATAATTTTAATGAGTATTCGAGGGACGAGTCAATCATTAATTAATATAGTTTTAGGGATGAAATATTCAAATGGTCTATTTAATGAATTGTAGAGCTTTATAATTGAAAAAATATAAAATAAAAAATTAGTAAAAAAAAATATTTTATAATTTTCATTTCAAATTTAGTCATTATTTTGTAATTTCTTAATAAATAAAAGTGAAAAGTCTTAACAATTCTTTGTATTAATTTTACAATTAAAGCGAAACAAATGGGGGAAACATTCAAATTTCAAATTGTTTTATTATACCATATTAAGAGTTCATTTAAAAAGTGATTCTTGAAAGCATTAAGGACAACTCTAATGTTAATGATGGTAAGGTATGCTTGAGCAAAATTTCAGGCTCCTAGGTGTATTTTTAAAAATGACCCAAAAAAAGGACATCGAAAATTTGAAAAGTTTGCTTTTCGTCAACTAAAATCATAGTTCTGGATCAGATTTACAATTTAAAATCGATTTTAGGCAATTAGGGTGATAATTTTGATAATTATAACTATGACAGGTATCAGTAATACAAGTGCCATATAACAAATTCTTAATTAAATTACTCAGAAACTTGTGAGTAAAAGTATGATAAACTATTTAGGGATCGAGTTGTAGATCCTTTAAGAATAACTATGCCCAATTTCAGGACTCTAGCTGTGGAAACAATGGAGTTCCGAATATTTTCATAACCCCTCATGAAGAATCGACCAACAGCAAGAAAACATTTTTTATCAAAGTATTCATTAGAAGGGTATCCCTAATTTATTACCAATGATTTTGAATTTTTCTCATAGTCCATGTTTTTTTTGCCAAAAATCAAACATTTGAAATTTATTCTTAATTTAATCATGGTTAATAGAATTTCAATGGGTTTCAAATTCAATCCTTATCTATATAATTTCAGTAAATATTTTATTAGCTGAAGACATGAAAGTAAGAGAATTTTATCACATCCACCATTCAATAAGACATATTTATTGGACAAGCAAATTACAATGTCTGTCTGCATTGCGCCAATTACATTTTAATTAGCAAACTAAATAATATGGACAGGTTTTCTACGATTTTCTCTCACATATTTTATATAGTCCTTTTTAATTTAAATCAAAAATTTATTGGTCTATTCATAAAAATCTAGAGCCATTGGTATTACTACAGATATCAATAAAATTAAAAAAAAATCTCCGGATATGATGTAATGTAATGCAATCATTTATATACAAACCCCAACAGATCCCCATATATTAATATTGGAATATTTCGAATGTGATTTTATCGAAAAAAAAATGTTGAAAGGAATATAACGTGATAAAGAATACATATCGAAAAATACTCATGGCTCATGGCACCAATTATTATAATGCTAACTTGAGATAAAATAATTTACATTTTATCGTAATGCATAAAGTATAAAACATAAAATCAAGTAACTTACCCACGAACGTGATGTTATATCTCCCGATGCCAATTCTAGTTGCAGCCTAAAAAAATACTTTGAATTAGTAATAGTTAATAAGTAGGTAGAATTTTCGAGATAGAATAGTAGTAATCGGAACAATCATATATATATATATATAGAAGAACAAGAACCTACTCAAGTGGGTATATTTTCATCAATAATAAATCAATAAAATATTATTTACGTAACGTATTCATTGGAAGCATTTTTAATTAATAATTCCGAGTGTTATATCGAGTTCGATTGAATCTAATTATGTGATTGAAATAAAATCTTTTAAGGGTATTATTAATGGGTATGAAAGGACTAGTCAAATATACAGAACAACATAAATGTAATATGTATTCTATTGGATGATCTTAACCTCTAACCAAAATTAGAATTTAAATGCAATGCAAATTATCTAACGTCCCAACGAATAGTAAGTATATAATATAAAAGCCATTAATTATGTATTTTTCTCTTTAATCTTGATAATTATTTAAATTAAAATCTATTAAATTATATCATAAAAGCATTAAAAAAATGTTTTTGTTGTAACACAGTGTTTTTTATATTTGCTATTATGGACAATATATTACTTATTAAAATGTTCATGCAGTCCTTAATGTACGTATAGTAATTGGTTTAAATGTAAGCACTAAAACCATAAGCGGATTAATTAATTTTAAATGAAATGAAAATAACGGTAAAAACCGGCGATACAGGAGAAATATAAATGTGTTATTTAATATATACAATATATTTTAAATATAATTATTCTTTTGTTATAAAAAATCATAATAAATTTATCATAATTATTTCCTTTCATACCGTGAAATGTCCTGCCTATTTCCAATCGATAAATTGTAACAAAAGGAATATATGTATTATATAAAATAAAATTCTCCTGTAATCAAAAGTCTACGTTAGCAAATTATAAAATATTACATACGATTATTCTATTTCATATTATATTAATAATAATCTAATTAGATAGATCGGTTTGATCAATGAAATAAAATAATCTTATATTGTATTTAACATAATTAATTGATGGACTTAAGTATAATTTTGTGTGTTCTACTATAAGAAAACTTCAGTAAGGGATTTCTTCCTAAATAGTAGAGCGGGAATTGTTTTGAACGGTGATATTTTAATTAATTACATCATTTAAAAGATCTTATAAATTGTAGGTTGTTCAAAAGAATTTTTATAAGAAAAAAGGCCATGACTGAAGATCAGGTTACGTTAAATCCCCAAACCGTTAACGAGTATACAGAGCCAATTTAACTTTACATAGGTTTCAAAAGACTTTTAGTATTACTTATATACCGATATATAAACGTATATTCCACACTAATAACAAGTTGTTTGTTCGATATTCCTTTATATTGCAACAACTAGAGCGGAATATTTAACTTAGGGAACAGAACATGCAAATTTATTCTAAAGAATAGAGAGGAATAATAGTACGAACTTCATTTGTTTCTGTTATCATTCTAAGTTACTGATTAAAATAAATAAATGTTTAGTACAAATAATATAGAAATTAATCAAGAGTATCCATATCACAATCACTACCATCATTATCAATTGACCCCATATCCGTTCGGTCGAGGCCATAGCTATAAGGATTTGCTAAATACACCAAATATACCAATTGTAAGTATTTTATGTACCATGAAATTTTATCAAGAAAAAGCCAACATTTCCATACCACTCTTGTTTTACCGAATATTTTAGAAAATTAAAAAAAATTCTTTTTTAGCCAGTTAACGTTAACGTGTAAAAAAAAGCCCTAAACATATAATACCCAAAAAAGCATTTATATAAGCGCTAGATGTATCATCATCATTCTACAGATTTACATAACATAACTTTAGATCGACATTGTACTAAAGAGAATTTAATTAATAAATGGAATGTTCATGGGGAAGCGTTGAAACAGAAGCCAGACTATCGACAACTGTATTCATCCTATGTATGTTTCGAAATTTCTTTACCATTAATTTTTTTTTGTCTCCTATTTTTCATTAATTAAAAGAAAAATGTGCACCGATTTTGTTGTTTACCATCGGGGGAATGGTATTTGTGGTCAAAATATCTTTAAGGAATTTCAAATTAAATATTCATTTTGAATTTCGTATACCACAAATTTTCATGACAGAAAAATCAACCCTTAAAACATAAAAATGAACTTAGGATTTTTTTCTGTACGTCTGACTCATTAAAACCCCTCTTGATGTTTGTTCAATAAACATATTGACTCGTTGAAATAAGTCGCACAGGTGGCTATTGATTTATGAGTCCAACTCGACAATATCATATTATATTACAAGAGAAGAGAGATTTCAAATTTCGTCGACGTATCGATAATCGTTCGATCGTTCGATAAAAGATCTGAAGAAATCCTACCACAAACTACAAACCTACAATAAATAGTTTAGTAATTCTATGGCCACCTGTACATCATCTCTTACTTCTTTAGAACCATTTCCGAAGAGAATTGACGCTGATTTTAACAGAATAAATTGTATTATAAGAAATGCAAATTTTTCTTGCGATTTCAATCAGTGACAATGGAAGAACATTATTTTCTATGAATCGAAATTGCCCCGGAATTCATTTAATACTAATCCAAGAACCACTTGAAATATATCAGTCTCGATGAAAACGAAAACCCTCATTTTATTATCTTGGTTAGAAATAATATTGAAAGCGGGACACCAATTTACTCTCAGCATTTTAATCAATGCCACAAAAGTGAGCAACAGAAGTGATGTGGCCCCCTCACATGTGCATCTTATAAATCAGGGTATTGATTACATCCTTTACAAGGTAAGCTTTACATCCTTTCGAGGGACAGACGGAATATTCCCGGGATTTTAATAAATCCCGAGAACCAGACACTACTACCATATAAAATTCAACTGAAGAATATAAAAAGAAAATTGTCCATATTGAGGAGTGCCGTTGATTTTATTTTCTATATTTTCCAAGAAATTCAGATTGCATACAAATTAACATATTTCGGTAATCAGGTTTCATTTATTTATTATTCACAAGATATTTTGCGTTTTTATAATCAGGTCACCATAATCCTATGTAAAATAACAAATTTACGGATAATCCCCGGTATAATCTGAGATTCCATTCTAGCCTTGGAGTGTGTCATCGAACACATCGAATGTTGAACGGGTTCGTTCAGCCCCAAATCGATCATCCCATCTACCCATATTCTACTCTCTGCCAGTTCAAAATGTTACTAACAATCATATGGATGCAATGATGTCACATACATCAACCGTACATCGTCCGTTTCAATTCCCAAATTTGGTGAATGGATTTGAAAGAAATCCGAGACATGCTGCTCAAACTGCACTGTATACTCGTTATACGCCAGCTGAATGGCACAAATCTTGTGTAGACTCATATATGGAATCTGATACCTGTAGAAATTACTCGGAACGTTTGCGAAATGAAGCGGTACGTGTAATTCGTGAAACGGATGAACATGTTTTCCGTGGACAACGAGATGCTAGTACCCGATTGGGTGAACGGTTGTCTGACGTAACATTTTGGAGAAATGAACTCACAACGGAACTAGAGAAACTGCATACCGAATACTCACTGCTAGTGGATACGAAAAGAAAAACGGAACGAGCATTATCGGATTTAGAACCACCTTTACATGTTGCTCAAGAATGTTTGTATCAGCGAGAGGGTCGTCAAGGTATTGAAAAAGTACATGATCATGTCGAAAAAATGTTACTAATCGAAGTGGATAATCTAAGGTTATCAAAGGAAAAACTCAGAGTTCTAATAAATAAGGTAAATTTTTTAGAGATAACCCTACCGAACTCTACATAATTCCTCCCAATATTATAAAGCAATGTGAAATGCTATCAAATCTACGGGCAGCCCAACACGCTTTGGAAAGTGACATTTTCTTCAAAGAAAACACTTTAGGGATAGACAGTAGTTGCCACAAACTGACGAATTTTAGTCACGACATACATTACTTTAACGACATTGAAAAGTACGATCCGACAGTCAGTACAATCACGTCATGGGCTCAGGCAAGCAGTGTCACAATTAACAAGTAGGTTGACTCTTTGTATAATAGATAAAATAAAAGTATATTCTCCCGATTATTTATGATAGATCACAAGCTGAACGAAGTTTATCGGTACAACTTCGTAGCGACACGGAAGCTTTAATCAAAAATGTTGCAACAACCGTTTGGGATAGTTGGAGCAATTCAAACAATTCATTGAATAAACGATCAGCAGAGATGTGCGAAGCAAAAAATAATACCCAATTTCATTTACACCAAACCATCCAGGAGATCTATGATATTGAGAAGAATATCGACTACTTACGAAAAGCGATTAATGAGAAAGCGAATCCTTTAAAAGTTGCACAGACCCGTTTGGAAGCTAGAGCGCATCGGTCAGGGATTGAGCAATGCAAGTAAGAATGCGGAACTATTATTCTAATTTATCGTAGACGTTATAAATTTATTATTAAATTTACAGGGACTTGGCACATGTCCGACTTGTACAAGAAGTGCATGATATTCAAGACTCAATTGCTGTTCTACAACGTAAATTATGCAATGCGGAGTTGCAGCATCAACAATTATTGCGAACGAAATCGAACCTGGAGAGTGATCTGAAACGGAAAGTGAATGCATTGTTCATTGATCGAGAGAAGTGTTTGGGAATGAGACGATCATTTCCAGCTAATTGCTTAATAAAATATTGAAAGTTTTAAATTAAATTTAATTAATATCTACCAGAAACGAATAAGTTATTGTACATCTTTTGTTTGGAACTAATTCTATCTCGCTTATAATATTCAAAGAGATTTGAATTTAATTGATCGTTAACTGTTGAGTCGAGGTCTTTCGCAATAACTTGAATTCCAACGGACTGAAACGTTTTCTTCTTCTGTTTATTTCTCTTCACTCGTTTCTTTACTTTCCTTACTGGTAATTTGGACCGTGGATACCAGTACAGTCGAATGGGTTTCTTCCTTATTTTTGATATCTTTCTGTTAGCTTTCAGGGGTACATTCTTTTGAATTTTCTTCGTCCTTATCTCACTTTTATTTATAATTAATTTTGTCATTTATGATTTGTCAAATTAATGGGCTACTCAATATTTTAGAATTATTTATTTAATTGTACAAGAAATCGGCATACAAATTAAATATGAATTTTAATAGCATTTGACTGAATCCAATCCCTGGTACGAATTCATATTTAAGGATTTTACTTCAATTCAACATAAGGGTGATTATGAGTTTAATGATTAGTCATAACTGTAATATGTGAATATCGTAACTGTATTAGTTATTGACCTTATGAGCAATTATTTGGTATCTGTTCTAGATACTAAGTCTGCATGATCAAAAGGGTAGCGAAATTAATATTGAGTAAATAACAATATCTTTACGTTGATTCCTATATAATCCTGTCAAAGATTTAAATTTCCAAATCATAAAATTACTGATCAGGACTATTTTTGGGAGAAAGTAATGAGATGTCCTAAAAAGGGACATAGTCAATAACTACCCAATTTACGTTACATTTGAAAACAAATACCATTTTTAAAGAAATGAAAAATGGATTAAAAAATGGTTAGGAAACCTTATGAATGACCAACCAAATTCATTCAACAATAAACTATAGAGCCAGTTGATTTTCCTTTTGCCATTGTAAAGTATTAAATTAAAAAATTTGCATATGAAACAAAAAAAAAAAAGAAATGAGGGAAAATGAAAATGAAAATGTGCAGTTTTAGAATAAACTTCAACACCCCCAGCTTTTAATATCTACTCATTTTATTACCGTTAATCTATAATATCCTTAAGAGGGTTCTTTTTCCCATCGAATAATAGACGAGGTAGCTGCCGCGTGCCATCAGATCACATCACCTTTATAACATTAGAATGGAGCAAAACCGAACCAGAGGTTTTTGAGGGCTTGTTATAAATGATGTGAAAATTACATGTATTATATTTAGTCACGTATTCGTAACATCAACAAAAAAAAACCAATAGGTTGAGAGATACCGTACAGTACATATGGTGGTATCATGTGAGGAAAGCTGCTTGGTTGGAAAAGAAAATATCTATAATGGGTAAGCCAAGTGTATAGACGATAAGCTCTACTGGTAACATTATAAACTTATATGTTTTACTATCTCTCCTATCCACCTCACACTTCTACATATGTCGCTAATTTCAAGAGACGTACACAAAGAGTTTCCCGAAATGATGGGTTTATTATCATCATTATTAAAGTGGAAGGCTGCTGAATAGACGGGCTCCAAGTGTCATCAATGTAATGTGTATCCTCTGGAAGAAAAATTTAACAGAGTGTTCATAAAAGTAATACTTTTTACTTCCTTTTCATAAAAACTCATCCTTTACAGGCTGTACACTTTTAAAACATTCCTTAACACTATTGTTCGTTTTACCAGGTATATAGAGGTATGTGCCCCAGAGAGATTCAGCAACAAGAATAATAGAAATCGCCTTCAATGAAAAATCGGATAGAATATTGTATAGCAGAAAAATAAAGGGAAAACAGCTCGTCGTATAACACTACAGAATAGACATGTCTGACAAGTAGAGACATAATTTTGCTTATTTGACAAATTTATAAACATGCTAGTACATCCGTATAATATGGGGGCTGTGTACTAGAAAATTGTGTATAACACATAATACACCTTTGAAAATGATGCAGAAACAATAAGATTGGTGGGTCCATCAATCGTTCCATTCGTGGAAATTATACCCAGAGATAGCAAAATGCATAAAACCAAGCATCCTCTCGTTGTATATTATAAATATGAATGGTCCTACAGAGACATTCGATGTAAACTTATACGTTCGTATTCCAACCATCGTTGGCTTGTAATACTGATGATAAATTATTTTGGAATGTACAACGAATGAACTTAAGTAGTTGATAATAGTTAGGTAATTTTGCCACAGAAATATTATAGTCAAGCAGTTTATTTGCTGATTTATCTTGAAATATACAATTTTATCAACCGGTAAAGAGATACATTTCTCTTTTACTTCTTTTTCTTTTTCTCCTCTTAAGGAAAATGACGAACAATAGAACGTCTATAAATTCTCAACCACCAGAAATTAAGTGAGGAAATGTTCAAAGTTTTAAATGGATTAAATTCGAATTAGGTTGAACATTTCACCCTATAACATGTTTTTCTTTCCACTCATTAAAACTGTATATCAGTGACAGCGTATCTTCATTAGATGTTTTGGTTTTCGAAGGACAAGTTAAGGATGGTTAGTTAGACCCACTGAAACTATCGAATCTTACTAGGATAAGATAATTTTGGTAGGTCACTTAACGCTACTGTTTTCCATCCACCTTATGACCTGTGTCGCATAACATTCCAGCTAGTATATACTATGACATCATAATCTTCCCGAAAGGAAAAAATTCTTCATTTCAATAATATAATTTTTCCTTTAAAATTTTTTTCGTTTCCCTCTCTAGTTGTCTACATTTCCGTTTCCGTTTGGGATATGAAATCTTACAAGGTATAATAATAATTTAAGATAAAAAAAAACTGTTCGCCAATTCGCCCATATAAGTGAATATCTAAAGAACCACGGAGCACATAGATGGGGTCTCCACAGGTCTGTTAGAATACCCATCAAGATTCAACCGAAAAGAACGGATAATCATTATTAATGCTACGTGAGTATCATTAAATTTTGTATATATATGAACAATCTATGTTGGCCTGGTGGAAAAAAGGCGAAAAGGGAAATAATATGACAACCAGGAAAAAAAAGTCATTCGGCTCCATTATATTATTATAAAAAATTTTTTTTTTCACTCTCCTAACCAGAAGGACCAAAATAACTAAAAAGGTTTACCCAAATTTTTCATACATATTTTCATTAAATATATTTAATTCTATCCCATTTCATACACGTTCGAACACCACAAAAAAAAAAAATCGCATTTGTAATGGGAACCATTCTCGCGCTAGCGGTTTGAGGACGAACAGTGGAATGCTTAAATAGGCGCATTGTCAGCAAAATTTATTTTTCCTATCTAGATGCCATAAATCGTTTCACTTTTCTCCCGTTTATTATAGAAAATGGATATTATATTTGTGTGTTATATTACCAAAGTTCTAATATTTCGTTTATAGGGAACACAGGGGTATATATTACTTAATTCAGCACAAGGAGATTAAGACCACTATTATATTAAAGCTAGCAAAATACCTCAATCCACTACATCAACCAGATACAATGTACAAAATACCCCAATCTACCCTCTATATAGGTTGGGTATATATGTAGTGTACCTGATTCGCGACCTTCCATATTATTTATATAGGTATTAAGTAGCAACCGAGTAGCGGTAAGGAAGGTAAAGGTAGGAGGTGGGACGACGGAAACTTATTAATCGAAAGCGAAAATGTGATATTAATTAAACCATCACATGTCTTCATTTATCATCCTTGTTTTTTTTCTTATTCATAGTCCCCTCGGGTAGGTATTAGGGTTTTGTAATTTCAGTAATCTCTGGTGGATACCACAAGCACCAAAAATTTTCTACGGATGAATGATTTTCAGCCAAATATTTTCTGAAAGAGATTTTCTCTCGATTAAAAATCATACGGTCAAAATACAATTAATTTCCACAGCTTACGGTGGAAATTTATAGAGAATGAGAAATTTATCAATTGAACGTAAAAATAATTGGCATTTTTCTTTCAGTGATTAAATTAGAAATAATCACAAAAATAATTCATTAGGAATTTTAATTAGTTTTGGCAAGAATTTTGAAATAATGGATTTAATAATAATAAATTATTAATTGGAGTTCCACCGAATATTGCATATCTATATCAACCCAATCGGTTAAAACCCCAAACCCCAAATGTACACACAACAAATTGACACCTTGTCTAAATCCAAAGCTGTTCTATGCATGGCTTGTTCATTGTCCAAACAGACAATACATTCTGTTAATTTTGATCACGAATATTATATTTAATTTACCGCCATATATAGGTGGACTCAATTTTATAATACTTTCTCCCCAACCACGATCTTTAGAAATTCTGTCAATTTTATTGTTCACTATTTTCTAGCCACAAAACAAACCCCACCGAAATGGATTGAAGCAATGTTATAATAGAAAGAATGTCCGTCCCTAAATAATATAGAAAAAAAATTATATTATTATATATTATAAATATAAAAAAACAGGCCGAAATGAAAATGAAAAAAAAAAAATAACTCCCATCAATTTCAAAAGCTGCAACAAAAACAACAACAACGTACAGCTAATTCGGTATTTGTGGTAAATATTGATAACATAGTTACACCGACTAGTACAGTACAACAATGGTAAAAAATTTGTATGGCCTACGATATGCGCTTTTACATCCTTCTATATAAAACCGAGTTTAATAATAATAATGTACAGGATTCGCCGAATATATTTAAACTTTATATAACAGAAATATTCCATTCATTTGTTGACTAGAAATCTATCAATTTATAGTATAGATCGGGGATGTCCGAGCCTAAACGTCAATACAACATTTTAAAATCTCTAAATAAAAATCTTTATTTTTTATTACTTTAATTGTAACTACAACCTTAATTTAACATTTAACATTTAACAGTTTAATTAACTACAACCTTAGATAATATTGTTGGAAGACCTTCTCAATTTTTGTGGCTCTTTCTGCGTCAATGCGACAATGATTGTCCCTATCCTGTAATTCGAAATAATGTCGTCAATGATGTGAGTTATCCAAATTGGGTGATGTTGTTTTATTGTGTACAACGAATATATGTAATGTATGGCATTTTATGTATGGATTGGGAGATGGTGCTAGGGGTAGAGAGTAATACTAAACTTCAATATTTACCGGATAAACAAAATATTCGATAATATTGATTTTTTAATTATTCTCTATCAATTTATTATAATTGAAACAAAATTAATTAGAGAAATAATAATACCGGACAAAAAAATTCCATCCAACTATCATTCGATCCACAATGAAAGGATGTTGTGGTTTTGGCACGCTTTATACATAATTTTCCTAAAATTCATTGGCCTGGGATTTGGGAATCGTGATTCGTGTGGAACACAAAATTAATTAATGGTAAATTAATAGTGTATAAAACTTTTGTGTATTTATACAAGTGGAAATTACATCAAAATTGAATGAATCTTTCCAAATTAATATACAACATTATTGTGCTGATAGTATGATTAATTCACCATTAAAAAAAATCTAGAAATATCCATTTGATATGCTACGTTTCATAACAATATTTCAAAAAGGCGTTATCGTCTAAAAGAGATAGATAATCTTTCTTAAAGTGGAAAGTGGAACATTTAAAATATTAGATATAATATTAAATATTTGAACGAGCCTGAATTTTAATTAGGCACATTGAAATTGAAATATAAAGGGAATTGCATACCAAAAATACCATAATTTTCCATATAATTGTAAATTTCTTTTTTAATGTTAAGTCATATAATTAGTTACCGTCAATTTTGAGTTTAATTACTAAATCCTTTCTCCATACAATCCTGTTCCGTAGAAAAATACAGGGTACGCAGGTTCTTATTCTCGTTATGGTAAATATATTTTAGGCATATAAAGAATATCGGATATTATCCATTAAACAAAAACAAATAGAAAACTTTATTATGAATTTCACTATCTTATCAGTAAAGAATTCGAGGGTGAAGACCCACCAAGTTCTCAGGCATTTAATTTCAGTATACGTTCTAATGAAAATTTTTCACAATGTAATAGTAATTTTGCCATCACATATTCAAT
This sequence comes from Symmerus nobilis, assembly GCA_027564815.1. Classification (NCBI taxonomy): domain Eukaryota; kingdom Metazoa; phylum Arthropoda; class Insecta; order Diptera; family Mycetophilidae; genus Symmerus; species Symmerus nobilis. Next base: position 520 of record JANTOP010011551.1, on the reverse strand, counting down.
TAAAAGGTTTATAGAAGGAAAAAAAGGACGGAAAAATGTCACGCAAAGCTATGCTAGGTATAGAGATAAGGATATTCTAAGAATTTATGCAAAAAGCACAAGAATGCATAATGAGCTAAATATACGACAATATACTCGGTAGGTGGGCAACAATAACGATGACTAATATATGTTATACATTTCTTTTGACAGTGGAATTTATATTTCAGTATTAATTGGTATTCGTTCAAAATAAATGAATGCGCTAGTTATATCCTTGACTAGAAATTAGTCGGTTAGTTAGTAAAATCAGGACTTACTCCTAACGTCTTCTTTGACGCTAACCGTGACCGTAAATACCATTCATATAATATCCTATTAATCTGTATCCTGAATGTACCTGCATATCCCGGATGTGAACAAAGTTTTACTAATCTAGTCTTATAGACGGAGAGCCAGTGACGATTTTACCCATGTCATTTTATATCTAATGGTTCTGTTATTAATCGTTTGGAGACCTTGTCTTGATTCTATTTCGGCA
>JANTOP010011540.1:0-15146 GCA_027564815.1 Symmerus nobilis | reverse complement strand
GGGGGGGGGGGGGAGAAGTCTTTACAGATCAATCTGTGTATCCCCTATTTAGGTACGTTTTAAAATTTCAAGATTTTACATTTTCCGGGTAATTATAACCATTTTTAAAGAGTGCCAGTTTTTCACAGGGTACTTGTATAGACCCCCCTAAAATCCGGTGATGAGTTTTATGAAAAAGTTTGTTCTACAATTTCTTCATTTGACTATTTTATTTATTTCTATATAAGCAGATTTTCCGGTTTCCAGATAAAGTTTCCCGGAAATTTAAGTTCTTTACAAGATAGTCAGAAAAATTTTATACATTTAGATAAGAAAACCGAAAACATTCAAAACGGTTAATTTTTAAAAGAAAAAATCTGAATAAAAACTCGTAAATAACTTAGAAATATTTTCCCATCGTTAGATTAGAATATTTAAAATAAAATTTCCTTAGAAATTCTTACGAAAATTTCGACAAAAATAGATGAATTTTAGTGAATTTTTTACCAGTCGTATTTTAAGGGGATTTTAAACATATAAGTTGGTAGGTGATCCCCTAATCTTAAAGTATTAATAAATCACATAGGTCATCCCCTATTTGAATTCATATCGAAAATTCGTAATACTAAATTATCCGAAAAATTTAAAAAATTTCCCTGAAAACAACCGATTTTGCTGCTGTTTAGTTTTTATAGCAACTCCTCCTAAAATGATGGGTTAGTTTTTTATTAATAGTTTATTCTACAATTTCCTCACAGATTCCATAAATTTAATTTCTCATAATCACATTTTCCGATCCCTCAATAAAGTTCTGTGAAATTCGGAATTTCATAAGCGACCAAACCAAATATCAGATAGCAACCAAGCAGAGGTACTAACATTCAATGAAATTAATAAAGTTGCTAACATTTTATTAAGGTTATAAAATTCTGCACACCGCTGCAGCATAATCATAGATGTGGGCCCAAGAAAATAAAATGAGAAGAAAACATTTTTCTTAGGATTAGCATTATTACAGTATAATCAAACAGCGTTTAATTAATAAATCTCCATATTTTATATGATATAATTAAAATCATAACTAGCTATCAAACAGAAATTTACTCTTGTTTATTGTCCTTTTATCATCCCTCATTCCATGATAGAATATTGAAGTTTTCTTTTTGCGGTAAATATACCTAACTATTCCATAACAAAATGTATCGTTTTCAAAGAGAACCAACCAACCATCTATTTCTAGAAAATTTTAATTAAACTTAATGCTGCAAAACTATTATAAATATTTTTTTATGTATGGCCAAGTTCTATACTAATCTATATGGGTATATGAATACTTCGGATCATTCCTTCAACTTAGAAGATATTGTCCGGATTCTGTACATCATAACATCCTTTCAAATTTTATTTTATTATGTTCTGATGAGATATAAAATTGTTTTTTCAAATTACTGGATATATTTGTTTCTGAAGCTCCTACTGCAAATTTTGACTTTTAATTTCAAATTCACAGTTCATAAAGTGGCCCGCTTTACAAGGTATACAACCTTATATGCGAAATTATTCTATTCCATGCAATTTTAACTTTTTAATTCGGCTTGATACAGTATAGAATCGTACCCGTGAATATTTGGATTAAATATTCAGCAATTATAGTTTGAAGGGGCCAGCCAGCAATATTATATTACATTATTGAAGAGGTTTTCGCAGTGTTTGTGAAAATTGAAATTTATTGTAGTATAATTAACGGCTTTTTCGCAATATTATTTTTAATAATTTCTTTCAATTAATGACATAAAACACTAAAATATATTGAAGAATGGATAAATTCAAAGAATAAAGTAGAATTTCCATGAACCGTAGTTGATCAACCCTGACGTATTATTTGCAAAGAATCTAAATTCATTCCTTGATGTTTTGATGTGAAACTGTTTATGAACGTACCGGTACTTATATTTATGTCGTATGCACTTTAGAATTTAATTTATTATATCTGAATTTTATCTAAGCTTTCAGAGGCGTATGCACGTTTCAAAAATGTTACATTTATAACAAAAACCATAAACACTACTATATTTATTGTGTTTTATAGCATTTTATATGGGAAGAATATGTGTATAGAATATAATACATATTTATTAAATTATAGTTGACCCTTTTGTTTTTTTTACGAATTACATATTATAAATTATGACCCAAGCAAAATGTTTGAAACTAGAAGAAAAACCATCCTATATAAATGATAGTCAAGTCGACCTATTTTTCGGTTTGATGTCAATTTTTTTGTTATCAAGCCTTCATAGTAGTGGAGAGGAAATTTATTTATCATTGCAAACACAAGTCTAAAAAATGAGGAAAATTTAAATGAAAAGCCATTTATTGAATAGATGAGGAAGTCCCTTTTCCAAATTTTAATAATCACATCAACATGTTTATTGTAAAACAATGTTATTTGTTTTCTTTATGTTCTATAATTTTGGATAATGAAAGGTACAGGAATGGTTAACCCTCATAATAAAATTACACATTTTTCCTTTTTTCAAATCAACCCTAGGATGACCGTTCCGCCTTATTAAAATAAAAAAAAAACATTTTAAATATGAATCTCTTTATAATACATAATGAAATTACGATGATCGAGTCCAATAAACTGTAAGAAGAATAGGAAATTTAGAAAGTAGGAGGTTTCATATTGACATATAATTTGGTAAATTAATATTTACATTCTTTCTTCTTATTTGAATTTCGGATTATTGCCTTTAGCAGATTATTTTTCTTTAAATTAAATTCGATTGTTCAAAAGTATGTTCCTTATGATACAAAGGAAAAAAATGAGTCAAAAAAACAAATTAAAATTTGTTAAAGAAATTGGATTTTATTTGATAGGACATGGTATGGGAATGAATGGATTAATGTTAGGGTAAAGTTAATACATAAGCTTAAGATTTTCAGAATTTAGATATTCCCACCGAGAATATATCGGAAGGTATGTTGAAGTCATGATGAACCACTAGATAGATTAGTTACGGAAAATTTTTCCAAAATGATAAAGAGACGAATTTGTAAAATAATTGAATGCGACTCGAAAATATGTCATAATTTACACTGCTGATTACCAATTCATTTGAAAAGATAAATTATAATTTCGGTGATGTGCAAGTTATGATAAGTAAAATTTAAGTGAAAGCTGATAAATTCAGGGTGTATTCGTAAGAATTTGTTCAACATTCATTCCGAGTATGCCTTCAACATACAAACTTTGTGGAAGGAGACGAATGAGGAAGCTAATCATATACATTCCTACTGCGGTCGTGTAAATGGTAAAGATACAATGTTTGATAGGAAGAATAATGCATTCGTCATTTCCATAGAAGGCTTCTGTTACGAATTATTATATTCTTCCATTTCCCATTGGTTTAAAATCTAAAGAGATCTACAAATCTAAAATCTACATTGAGAAGGATAACAAGAAAACTCTTTAACACAGAGAAAAGTAATCTTGATTCACCAATAACCATTTTGCGAACAGGAAGTTCTAGGTGCACTTCTAAATATAAATACGCGTAAGGGTGATAGTCCCGATGAGGTTCCTCCTTATATTTTAAAAAAGTACTCTAAGATAGGATAGGATAAGATAGGTAGGCAAGATAGTAAGATAGTAAGATAGGTTGGATAGATCTAGTTCTTCTTATAACTTTTTGCTCCACTATAGCCTTCTACTTGAAGAATCGATTGCAATATGTTCGAAATAGTAATCTTTCTTCACGTTCTATTCTTGTAGATACCGGTGTTCCTTAACTTAGCCACTTAGGCGCTTTACTATTAGATCGTACCAAAAGTTTTGAGCGTTTGGAATGTTTGTGTAAATAAATTTTTAAATGAAATTTGTCTTATGTGGATTTAATATATTATGGAAGCCTGTTGTCTTATGATCATTCTGATATATCATTTGTATCGTACGGACTATCTTTTAAAAAGATATTAATTTTAGAAATAAAAGTGAATTGCGACAAATCGTGAACAAATTCGCAAGCTCATTTTCAATGAGTTCAAATAGCGTCATACAACGGTGAAGGCGTCTCGACATATTTGCGCTAGCACCGGCAAATGTTTAGCTCCCGAATCGACATTTCGTCGATGGTTCACCAAATTCCGTTCCGGAATACGCACCGCAAAGACAAAAGGCGCTCCAGACGCCCATCAACCATCAACAAGCGAGCCTTACGTCTGTCAATGGAAGCGAATCCAACCAAAAGAACTCGCGAACTGGCCTCTGAACTCCAATCTTCAAAATCCACCGTCCATCGTCATCTGCGCAAACTTAACAAGAAAAATAAACACCAACTCAGAGAAGTGCAAAAGAATCGGCGAATCAACGACTATTCTTTGCTCTTGCGCAAATTCAGCCGTGGCGGATTCAACCGCATTTTGACGTCTGATGAAAAATGGGTCGTCTACGATAACAGAAAAGTCAAATACCAATGGTTAAGCCCTGGCCAATCTGGAGAACGGCCCCACTAAGTGATACCCATTAAAAAAAGGTCATGTTGCGTATCAGGTGGATGGCAAGCGGACTTGTTCACTGGGACCTTCTTCCACGCGGCCAAACCATAAACTATGAGGTCTACTGTAACCATCTAGAACGCGTTCAGATCGCTCTGCGAAACGCAGGAATTGATCCGAGTCGAATTCGTCTTCAACAGGACAACACAAAACCCCATACTTCACGCCGTGCTCAACAAAAATTCGGAGAATTGGGTGGGGACGTTATCAAGAACCCCCCGTATAGCCCAGATGTTGCTCCATCGGATGATCCTCATCAACATCTCTTCCGCTCGTTGGAACATTTTTGGGGCAGACGTCGCTTCACTCACAAACTTTTTTCGATCAGAAATCGCGGCAATCCTACAGAAGAGGTATTTTGCTGTTACGCCCACGTTGGAGAAATATAATCGAAAATAATGGAGAATATATTAAAGACAATGATCCATTGTAATTGTTTAAAATTGGTTTTGAATAAAATTTTATAAAACGCTCAAAACTTTTGGGACGATCTAATACTTTTGCTATTTATAAATGATCTAAAGTTAAATTTCAACTAATGCCATGGTTTAAGAGCGAATGCCCAATATTAGAAAAATGGTGGCAACCAAATATTAATTATTGATTAATAATTTATAAAATAATCAATATATGTCAATCAGTAGAATTGCTTGAGCCGTTGATAAGGTTTAAATAAATTGTAACCCTTTTGCCGGCTCATAAAAGAGGCAACACATTTTTTAATTATAATTTTTTCATTTAAAATTATAATTTAACAATTTTTTAACTTAATTGTACTTATCATTAATTTTTTTTTTTGATTCCCTAAGCGGTGTACTAGTATCGTTACAAAATGTTTTGTAATCGTTGCCGTCCGGGACGAGTCGTCTCAATGCCATTCTTTAATGGCGTTCTTTTAGGCGTCCTTTCTTTTTGTCGATTTTTTATGTGCCTTCTTCAATCGCACAGACCGTTCTACCCATCAATCTTTGTCCTATCAACCCGCCTGGTCGATTCGAGCTTGTCTCTCTAAAACCTTCCAGTAAAAGACGATTGGCTACGTCGTGAGTTACCGGAGGACCTTTACGTGGTGGACAGCCTAATTACACTTAAATCTAAATATTTCTATTTCTTAATCTATAAGTTTTCCTATTTTTTTATTTTCGTGATACAAATCAACTTTATTTTAAATATTTTATTTTTTTTTTTATATTATTCATATTCATAAAATCTTAAAATGTTCTCGATATCCTTTAATTTTTATTAAAATTTTGGATTTTCATGTAATTTATCAATTTCCATGAAATATTGGGATTGCAATTTCACATAATTTAAGTAAAAAGTCAGAATAGGAAATAATATTCGATAAACCCATTAGAAGAATATTCGAATATTCCCATTTGATCCAATATTTGACCATAAATTATTTTTTTTTATTGCTTTCGTGGAAAATACCTTGAGATATAATAACTGAAAAATCAAATTGATATGGTTTCCGTCAAATAGGAAATATATTTATTATCGAAAATTTATTTTGTATGCAAATAAATTTTTAAGGCATTTATCCTACTTATTTTCGGTGAAATTGTACCAATACCATAAACTCTATAAATAATGCAATTATTCAATTTTTATTGAATTTTAAATCCGGCGCCGAATGGTTTTATTATCCAAATATATACACAAAACCATTTGGGATATTTTTTGGGGAAAAAATGTCATATGGCAATAGAGCGAATTTTATCATCAAAACCATTTACCACCGAAATACAAACAATAATTTAAATATTCAAACATCGACCTGGAAAAGTTTCATCTCTCACTGCCACAATTTACTATATACATAATAATGAAAATCATTTGATCGGGATCGGGTTTACTTAGAGCCTTTTTTTTATCAAAATTCAGTTAGGTTTCACAATAATATTTGTGCATTCTACAGTTGAATGATTTTTCATTAGTAAATTCATTTTATATTTAAAAAATAAATAAATATATTGTAGATAAATTCATATATACAAAAATGTTGGAAAATAATTGTAATACGAGTTGAATATTTATTTTAAAGCCAAACACCAAGCAATTAAAATATTTTAACATAAATATTAAAATTTTTCTATCCTAGAAATGTTATTCTTTTCAAATTATAAAATATAACAACTTTATCGCCCATTTCTCTATTGTTTATGGAGAACAAATTAATTCTAATTGTGTGCTATAGGGATAGGGAGTACGAACGAAATATCCTTGAATGAATGAATCACATTTCAAACTAAAACAAACCCCGTTTAAAATATTAATTTTCCATGCAGCATCCTTTTTCTGGAAGTATATTCTACTCCCATTCTATTAATTTCATCAAAAATTAAATATAACAGTGTAATTAGCAAATGTTTACTTTTATATTTTTCATCCCTGAACAATCTACACCTAAATTTTACCAAGATCTGCTATAAATATATTTCCCATTTTGGTAGAGAAAATCTACATAAAAGTTAAATTTTATTTTATTATCAACCAGTCATCCAGCTACTCCTTATTGTATATTTTTATTATGCTACTTTATACATTTATATTGTAATTTTGAGTAGGTTTTCATGATTTTCATATTTTAGAAATTTAATTTAGTGAAAATCAGAACATTCATAATTAAATTATTTTCAATATTGGCTTAAGATTTTGGGATTAATTAAGAAGGAGTAGATATTCGTAAAATACAATTTATATAATATAGTTCTTTTATGTTATCAAATATATTAATTGTTTAGTGGAGGAAATCCTCGTACAAATGATCAGATTATATTGTCCTATTTTACCATGTTTTTTAATTCCAAATTCCAGTATGATAATTACCAACGGTAAGGGTAAACATTTTTGAAAAAAAAATCATTCTTCGGAAATTGATTATCCCTGAGTATGGTAAAAATCAAAAATTTCTTATTGTAATCTAATAATAATAAACCAAGGTAAAAACATAAATTTTACAATCCATACTCAATGGCTTTAAACAAATCCCTCTGATTATATGACACATTTCTATTATACATTTGATTGAACATCAACCAATCCTAAAATATTATTGACCAATCCTTTTAGAAAGAATAGTCAAACATTTCAAACAAATATAGATTTTATTCGAATATACTATTTCGAAATTCATCAAATAATCTTATTATCAAATATCCCATATCACCGATGTTATGAAAGATTTCAAATTGCTACCAATCGTTTTAAACTTATACTCGGCATATAATCAATTTAACTATATTATATATAAATCTAAATTGTGTCTATAAATCAATTTAAAAAAATATTCAAACAGAAATTCCAAGCTTTATGTTTTGTAATGGTGATAAGTTAGGATGGACAGGGAGTTTTACTTGGTTCAGATTTTAATTTTCAAATATTACTTCTTTGCCAATTCCTGGTGAACGGGCTTCGTACTGTAAGACTTCTCATTACGTTAAGATTTCAGTGATTATCTGAATTTATTTATCAAAGTATTAGACACTCGAATAACATCGCCATTTTTCCAGAAATACTTATATACTAAAGGTAGGTTTTTATCGAATTTGAGTTAATTTTGTCATTTTGTTTGTCGATTTATATTCTTGTAAAAAAATATAATTGATTAATTAATTGCATTTAACATTTTCTCGATGATTATATAATAATCTATTTTGCAATACAACGATATTTTAAACTACATTTATCTCTAAACTACATTTTTTCATATACGAACAGATTTGGGCAGAATATACGACGTCAAATTTAAGCGATATACGAAAATTACCTTTGTTTATCTCTATATATTCAAATGTCTCCTAAATTCGACGCCATAATTCCTACCTTGCTGATCAATTTTGTCTAAATAGTAAATTGATGTTAATTGTTTCAATTTCAAACCAGCCGTCCCACATTATTATTTTATTTCGACAGTAAATATTTATCAGCACCTTACCAGAAGTTGAAAAGGCTTTGTTGAAAATTGAGTGACAAGTAAAAAAGAGTCAGATCGTAGGGTAAGGCAATATGGTAGGACAATATGATACACGGGGCAAAATGATACACGGGGCAAAATGATACAAACATCGGATAATTTAAAATAGCTGACCTTTCGTTGACCTTTTACTACATACGATGAAAATATTCATTAATCATTATCTATATACTACTGCGATAACTTTATGATGTAATTCAGTTAAAACGACTTTTCGACACCATTGCATCACTGCTGCTGTGTTTTTTGTTAAGAAAAATTGTAATTTTTGATTCGAAATCTTAACGATACGATTATACAGGGTGTCCAACCGAAAGGTTTACCTATAACATTTTTTAAATAAAAGACAATAGATTTAATTTTACAGATCGTTTATTTAATGTTTGGAATTTTGTATGAAAAAAATGTCTGGCAAATATTTGCCTCTATTGGCCTTACACATACGAGCTCTTTGATTACATTTTTCACGCACTTTCATCACTTTTCACACATTTCACCCTGTATCATGTTATTTCGTCTCTAATATTCCTTTTAAGTTGTTCAATATTATCTGGTTTATTTGCGGAAACCTTAATATTAAGCCCATAAAATGAAGGCAGGGCAGTTAAATCGGCGGCCGTGGAGATCAAACCATATCATCTAATTTCGAAATTACCTGTAGTGGAAACATTTCTCGTAACAATTCCATGGTTTCCCTAGCAGTAGACGGTATGTGGCACCGTCCTGTTCACATGTTCACCAAAATATTGACATGCAATTCTGGTCAATTAAAAAGGTTCAAGTTTTTTAACACGGTTGATTGATGTCGTTGGATTTGCTCGTACATGTTCACGTACAGCAGTAATATTTTCTGGTTTTCTTACTGTACGTTGTTGCACACAACTTTGGCTTTTTCGCCACATCCCTTCTCTCTTCAAATTCTTTGATAATCCGGTAAATATTAGGCTTTGATGTCACAGAGACTTTCAAGAAATTTTCTTAATGTTATCGTAGTTGATGATTAACTTGTGTGAAAGGTTTTTATTATTACTACGCGCGGTTCAATCGAATATTTTTCCAGTATTAATTTGCCATGTGTGTATTTCAGTGGCGTGCGGTCAACATTTTCATAAGGTGTGCAGAATTTTGAAGAACTTACCACCTTTATTTGTTTCATAGCATTTTGTTTCGTATCTTTAAATGGCTAGGACGCTGTCTACAGAAATTTTACCTACGAGGACCTAATTAATGTAATGAAATGGTCCCGAAAATAAATGATCATTTTTTGAAGTTATTTAAAAAATATAACTTTGTTAGATAACCGTTTAACTTTTTTATCTAATTACTAGTGATGCCACGAATATTCGGCTACTATTCGGTATTCGGCCTATTCGGCTACTTTTTTAATATTCGGCTGAATGTTGCGTACTACTCGGCCGAATACCGAATACCAAATCATGGAAAAAACGCATATATGTATTACTCAAAAATGTACATTAATAATCACAAATTATTACATTTAATACTTAATATCAATCAGTGGTAAGTTGTGATAAATGAAAACAATTTTTTCAGTATTTGTTGCCAGCAAACGATTACGGTTTCTTCATAAACTATACCTGCTTCTGAAAATAGCCTCTCATTATATACACCACTGCCGGAAGACGTTAGATAAATCCTAGAGTCCTGTCAAGCTTGGATACTCTTTTGCGTTTGCTACCACCACTTGTTAGGGTTTTCCGTCCGATCTGAGCGAACAGTTTTTATATAAAAATCAATCTCACTTGCGGTAGCACTTTTTTCACATCATTTTGCATATTTTCTGTAGCGACTTCCTCAAAACAGTTATCGATACGTCTTTTCTTACGAAGTGGAGAAGAATCATCGGTAGTACCGGTACTACTAGACCCATCACAACTAATTTACAGAGCGTCTAAAAGAATTTTTTGTTTTGCTCTTTGCGTTTGAACTAATCCCAGGAAATAAGGAATATTAGCAACACAATTTAATGTAACAATGAACAAATAATGCGCGTCATGACATGATCTACTCCCATATGAAACTATTGCTCACGGCCGGCGTCGCTACCGCACGCACTACACACCCCGCGAAATGTACACATATTTTGCCGAATATTTGGCCGCCGAATATTCGGCGCTTCGGCCGAGAGTGTGCCCGAATATTCGGTATTCGGCATTCGGCAAAATCACTATTCGTGGCATCTCTACTAATTACCTCTATTAAATCATCCCTTAAATGCGCTTAATATTTTAAATTTCTCGGGAAATTGTAAACAAATTTTCGGAAAAGAGGTCTTTTCAATAACCACTCCCCTTTAACCCTTATCAAAATTCGGGGGTCGATTGTTTTTAATTTTGATAAATTAATTTATTTATCTGATGATTAAGAAACAATACTGCTTCATAACATTTTCCTAGTCTGGAAGAAAATCCATGGAAAATTCAGTTCGTAAAGTAAAGAAAATTACAAGGGAAATTTACTCTTTTATTTGATTAATTATATTCTAATTAAATCTGAAGTTTTATTACAAAAGCTTAAAATTGATGACCTCAAAGCTTGGTAAAAGCTTGTAATTAAATCTTTATTTTATTCAGTTTGAAATCTGTTTTTTACCCGAATAATTAAATGTAATTAAAATTTTAAGTTTTCTCCAAAAAGCTTTTGAAAGATTTTTAAACTCAAAGAAAGCTTTAAGCGTCGGATGGAATTTTATAAGTGTTTAAATCTATTTTTCTACCATATAGTTTACTGCAACGAAATTTTGAATTTTCTCTAAGAAGCTCAATTAAAGTCTCCAAAGTTCATTGAGAGCTTTTGATACAAATTTTATTTTTATTTATTTGGAACCTGTACTTTTCATTGGGTTACTGAAAATTTAATCAAATAGGAAATCTGCCTCCAAAAGCTTTTCAAAATCAGAAAAGCTCAAAGAAAGCTTAGGTTTGGAATTTAATTATTTTCATTTCGTAACATATTTTTCTGCCAAATAATTTTACTGCAACGATATTTCATATCGATGCAAAATGGCTTCATTGAAGTCTCCAAAGTTCACTGAGAGCTTTTAATACAAATTTTATTTTACTTGTATGGAATCTACTTCTCATCCGATTACTGAATTTTAAATCGAATTCGAAACTTTATTTCAGATTCCAAAAATTTCAGAATTTTTTTTTGTAATTAGATAATTTTGAGCAAAATTTCATTAAAATTTGAAGTCGAAGTAGTCAACTAAAATACTCTGAACGTTGAAACCTAAATAAAAATTAAGGAAATTTCGGGAAATTTTGAGAAAATCAACAATACTCGAGAAAATCTAAAAATTTTGAAAAGATTCAATAAGTCAGTTCTTGGATGATTTTGCTAAATTGATTTTCAATTTAACTTCAACCGAGACTTATGAAAAATTGGATCATATTTCAGGTGTGCTCTGCGCCTTCTGTGCATTAGTCTGCACGCCACTGGTGTATAACTTCACGACTGTTAAGTATGAACTGTCAATATTAATATTAATATAAATGGCGGAATAAAAAAGTAGTAAACTTTTCGGGTGAACACCCTGTATATTGGGTGTATAAATATATTACTTACCCAACTTTTTACTTATAGAGGGAAGCTATGGGTGTCCGATTCGAATCATCTTTGGTACACGTGTAGGGCATGGCCAGGAATATTACAGATGCAAGTAGTAAGGCACAACCCTCAGCCGTTTTTGAGAAGTTAGTTGGAAAATGAAAAATTCCAGTGCGCTTTATGTTCATTCTATGTTAGAGAAAAAATAAACGAGTTCTTGGCGCATGATAGAGAGAAGATGATACCCGCTTTCATAAGCGCGAGATCTATGGATCGAATCCCGCCGATGCACGTTTTTTTTTCAAATAATCCTTGCATTTCATTCCTCCTGCGGGAGGAGCCTGAGTAAACCAGGGGTGACTGGATTCAGTGCCGATATTGCCCGATGGCAACATTATGGTTTCAGTGAAAAACAATCCTCAGCACTATGATTTATATGCAATAATTGCCGAAAAATGTAGATATATCACTCTGCCCCATTGATTGCTTTGCGCCAGGCCTGGGGCAATATGATACAAATGTAATACTTTTTAATTTATTAATAAAACCTATAATTAATATGATTCTGTATATTAACAGACGTTTCTTGAAGAAAAATAATGGATCTGTGTATCATATTAAGTTTCATATTTATTTAATATAATAAAAGAATTTTTTGTATAATTTTGCCCCGTCTTACCCTAAACTCGTATTTGGCGGGGTAAATAATAAACTGCTGTTGTTGAATTTCTTGTTGATATCTGTACCTACCATTGATAACTAAAAAATATTTAATTAATACATGTGTTAATGTGGCTATATTTTCCTGTAGCTTAAATCCAACGTAAAACTTTCGTTCAAAATAAATGAGAAACGGAAAGTAAGGAAAAAGTCAGAAGAAAAGATGATAAATTTAATGAACTCTAGTTAAAGTTTAAAATGTGGAAAAATAGATGATGATTAACATGTTAGAGGAAATCTATCGCAAATCGAAGATAATCTTTTTCAAAATTACATTATAATAAATTTTTATAGAATAAAAGGTTTTGAATATAGAATCTCCATATATATGTATATTTACCAATCTTGCTTAACTACTTTGCAAATATCAAGTTTCCAAATATATACTTACTTTGTATATTGTATGTTTGGAGATGTGTTTGCAAGTCTATTATGATATTGTAGAAAATTCGTTCGGTCCTTTTTCAAAATCCCAACTCACATATTTGAATCAGTGAATTGCGAAAAAAGGTCGAGGATTTAGATAAGTTATGTGTTCAAATATAATGGGAAAGAAAAGGAGAAAATTATAAGAATAAAAAAAAATCAGTGTATTATATTTTTGTAAGGATCCGTAAATTTTGTTACGATTGATTTTTTTTTTCGTTATCATCAGCATGATGCTTATATTGGACAAATAGTGTCTTTGATTAGATGCCAAACGAGTGGACCATGTGTGATTGACAACAAAAAGTATATAATAGATAGATTTATTTTTATTTGCTGAGCATCTAAAGATTAGATTCTTTTTTATTTTAGTTTGTTACATGAATACTAGGTACATGGTATTAGAAACAATTTGGCGGAGAAATTCAATACCAGTTGGTCCAGCTTAAGAAAATTGAGAAAGTAAATAATATTTTTAAATTTCAGTAAATTTGGAATAGTTTATGAATTATTTATGAAATTGGCTCTAGCTGTTAAACATTTAATGAATTAAAATTTCTCAGAAAAGCTGTAGGTCCAAAATGAGAATAAGTTGAATTAAATTTATATTCTTATCCATTAACTTAAAATTGTATCCTAATTTCTTTTCCAAGTCATCCACTAACACCACTAATAAACCATTCTAAAAATGTCAAAAATATTGAATAACTAAGAAAATAATACATTGAATAGAAAATAATTTTCGATAACAATAGACATTATCTTTATCAAACAATGCACCCATTTATTTCGTAAGTGTTGAAATGGATAACAATGATAAAAGGCACCATAATGGCCAATAAAAAGAATTCTATGTCAAATCATATTTATCATAAATGAACATAAATGTGTTCATTTCATGATGAAACGAAAATAATAATAATTTCAGAATTAATGTCTCCTATATAGTGTACAAATAGAGGACGAATAAAGGTGTGTTGACAATTACACTAAAATTGCATTGATAAGGGTTGATCATTTATAAATATGATTAAAGTAAAAACGAAAGGAAAATTTCCACATTAGCTTTCGGTATTATTCAGTATGAACGTAGCTTTATACTAAATAGACACCTAAATATATCAAAATTGTGTATAATTATGAAGGAATGGTGATATAATTTATAATAGGGTGCGACTTTATCGAGTGAATAATTTGATGTGAGAATACAAAATACAATAAATAAGTACTTTTCATCCATAAATGGTCAATGCAATTCATCCGCTTAAAATGTATGAAAGTCAAATTTAAGAATATGAATTATACTATAAATATTGTAATAAATTTATGAATAAAAAATGAATTACGAGATGAATTATAATATATCCAATAATAACCTTACCGTAACAATTACGATGCATTCATTAAGAGATGTTGAGATATTATTAATTGATTGTAAATTATTATTGTTAAAACCATAAACCAAGTTCATACCTTTTATTATTTAATATTTAAAAGTTTGGACTGGACTGAGTGAGCTGAATATGAATTATATTTGTTGTCTGGTCCCACTTTAATGAGGACAAATGTTAGAATTGGTTAGGCATAAGTTAAAGTTGATGAAATATTGGAAAGAAATTGAAAAAAATTTCAAGATGGACCGAAAGAAACTCTTAAATATTATTTTCTTTTATTTAATTTTATTAACAATAAAACTGTTGGAAAAAAGGTCAGAGCTACGAAATTGAACGAATTGCTATCTGGAAATATTTATGTTCATATAGAAATTAGTAGAAGAATATTCTATGGCTTTTTATGGGTTGATCTAGTGTAATCAGTATCAAAAGTTGCGCTACGTCTAGGCCTATCATATCGTATCGGACATGACCCGAAATTCGATCTAAATTGGGAAATATTTGGAAAGAAAGTTATT
>JANTOP010011529.1:0-15150 GCA_027564815.1 Symmerus nobilis | reverse complement strand
AAATTAAACAATTTCACGAAATTGTTAAAGCACCACCAAAAATAGTTGTTTTGAACAATGTTTATTTTTTCCGTGTAGGCGCTGAGCACCCCTGGTATAGAGTATAAATTCATTGACTTATATTGACATATAATTATAATAGTTTTCCCATTTTCAATATTTTCAGGTTTTCGTTTATGATCGTATACCACACTACGGCTCTGTACTATGATATGTTTTTAATATCAAAAATAAATACAAATTAGACAATAAAATCTTTTACTCTTCCTTTTTTTGATCTTTCATTTTAAACCTGATGATGACTAAATTGTATATCCCAATCCGAATGTACATAATACAAATTAGGATTATACAGTAAATTCCTTTCATTTTGAACAAATGTTCATCATTCAACTATTTCTATACAATACCCTTAGCGACATCAAAAGTTGGAACATCTTATAATTGACTGTATATCCAATGTAATATAGATGCATCATGTACGAGTAAATGGGACACTAAAAAATAAGCAAAAATCCCATAATCAAATCCATTTGCGAAAAATCTCGAATCAATTTCTAAAAATCGGCCCCTTTTTGGCACATTTTTTTACAGAAATTTTTGATAAAAAAAAAATATTGATTTGGTGTGCGCGAGCGGCTATTTATTCTGTGGTAGATTTTATTTCTTTTACTTTTCGGCAATCAAATGTTGTGAAACATGAAAAAGCGCTTTTATTCTGATTGTTTAATTTATGCGAGTCATAAAAAAAACCGCAAAGTAGATGGATGGCCACCACCATGTGTCCAAGCTATATAGAATTGGATGACTAAAAATCAAGATTTTAAATTTTTCTTCCAAATATAAAATCAATTTAATCTATGCTAAGGCAATAAATAATGCTTTTGTTCAGTGTTAACAAAAACAAACAGATTTGGAAGTGCGAGTGTATAAAGACGATTTATATGGGGCTTAAGTATACGTATAGAGACTCTTATAATATTATGTAGATTATGTATGGTAAAGGTATAATTAGATGGAATACTATCAATAATTTGTTTATTGATAATCGATGAGATAATATCATTAAGTTGGAAGATGTGGGATTCATACATATGCAGATGTAAAATTACAGTGGTAGGTAGGCAGATACGTTGGTTTAAATATGAACTTGAACAGTTCAGATTATAATTTTTACTTTCAAAGTCTTTTTCTATAAAATTTTACATTTGACTTTAGGAAATTTATTTATGATTTATGTAAATTAATATAAAACTTCATATCGCAGCGTCGGCAGGTAAAGAAGAATATGAGTTGAATCACAAAGATTAATTTTAAGAATTACATAATTGTAAAATATTGGTATATCAGGAAAAGCCAGGAATAGTCGGAAAAGTCATTAACAAGTACATCAGTAGCAAAAATGTCGGCCTCTCCTACTACCTTCTTCCGATTTCATCCGATTTTCCTGACATTCTATCGTTTCCATACTCCCAAGATTTTCCTTCCCCAAGATGTCCCATGTCTAATTAGTTCTCAACTTTGCAAGACTTATTTTGAACTATTTTTGACTTTTTCTTAAACAATTAGTTATAATCAATTGAATTCAATTAAATTATTAAACACAATAACACAATATCTGAAATATATTTATTTCATTCTTGTGTATATTTCATTTTGCAAGCGTGAAAAATCACATCCGCGAATATGCAAATCCTCGAATGTCAACCCCCGAATGTTGAGGGAGAAGTGTACATTTTAGGAAATAGTTCTTATGTTTTAATATGATTATGTAATAGGATGATTTATGTTTAGTAATAAAATTTTCCTTCCAAAATTAAGAATAGTTTTTTTAAAACTGTACAATAATTATTTTTCTTAATCTGGTATATCTAGGTACATTTCTAAATTCAACCACTAAGTTCTAAATAAAATTTCGATTTACTATTAAAATGCGAAAATTACTTTCTTGATAAAAGAAAATAAAATAACTCTGTTAAATGCGACATGTAATAATTCCCTCCTTCAAAAGTATGGAAACTACCGCAGTACCTTCACATAAGACTACCTGATGTATATATCAGTACTTTTATCTAGGGCTTAAGAGAGCCATTTCGATGTTTTAATCATATTTAACAACTGCTCCGAAAGGAGACCTACATAGAGGTTCTAAGACGTCATTGGTGTTTTCTAGGGGAAGCCTAGGAATCGCTTGGGGACCTCTAAGTAAAGGTATTACAGGTCCTTGGAAAACACGGTTTTAATCAATCCTAAATTGATTAGAATTCTATTTTACATATTTGAAGTCGAAAGATTTTTAAGAGATCATCTGATATTCTGCCGATTAATTTGTTTTACTCATAAAGCCCAGCTATAAACACTGAGATATACCATATTCATGCGACGGTATAGTCATATCGTTTTAGCGATATGTCTCACAATGTGGAAATACACGTCTCCGATGATATCACACTGTTGCTATCTATACGTCTCGATACATATCTCCGTCTAAATAAATGATACAAATACTGTCTCAGTCAGTTTGTTTCTGATTACAACCGGTCCTTCGGTTTTAATTTTTACCAAAACCGGAAACCGGTTTCAAAACCGGTTTTGTAAAAAATATGAAAGTCGATAGTTTGTATAACCACCACCATTTAAATTTATTTCTTAAGTATGTAACATATTTACATACATATAAACGTTAATTACCTAACATTAAGGGGTCAGTCTGGGTATTTTCGTTTTATATTGGAATTTTTTAAAGCTAGGATTTATTTTTACATATAAATTATTTTACAGATGAAAATTACATTAATGAATTACAAGAAATTTGTTTTTTCATTGCTCCGTTTATTTTATCCACAGCCGACAGGCATCTGAAAACAAAAGCCTGAGGTTCTTCTTAAAATATATAACTGAGATTTTGGTCCGTACTACGAACTTTCACCTCCGACAAAAAAAAATGAAATGGCGGATTGGGCTGAATTGTGTCGGTCGGTTGATACGCCAGATGTACATTTCACATTTTTCGGCCTCTATCGCTCTTTCCGATCTTTATAATAGCTTCTATCGAATTTCTATAAGTATATAGTATAAAAAACTGATATTTTTGGAAATTCGATTTAAAAAAGGGCTAGAAAATAACCTTCCATCAATACAGTTAGCATTTAGCACAGTGCATTTAGAGAGACACCATTTAACCTCGATCTTATTTTACTTACGAATTGACCTGGCGATGAGAATGCCCGTTCCGACTCCACACATGTCGGTGGAATAGTGAGCAAGTAATTGTAGCACAGCTCCAAAATTGTGCTTTTAGCTCCATCTCCTGCAACCTCCAATACTGTAACATCTTTTTCTGATCTTTCAGATTATCTACATCGGCTGAATGCTTCCTCTACAAGTTTTACTAGCAATAAGGCAGTAATAGTGTCCACTAAAAGTAAATTCTGGTTCAGAAAATGTCATGTTGTCAATGGGTAAACCGATAAACTGGGTTTGAACTCTCATAAAACCGGTTTTTTTGGTTTCGAAATTAGAGTAAGGATCAAATCATCTCAACTTATTTAACTTATTTACTTTTAGCCTATTCATTTGATATATCACATTTCCCCATATAGATAATAGCATTTATTGAAAAGTTCATAAGTGTTTTATTATCTTAAAGAAAATGCCAAACTTTACCTATATTTTCAAAAATTTTAGGTGTACCTCCCCTTAATAAAATTTTAGAGAAACTTAGTCTACAATTGCGAATATACAAAATCGTCTTTTAAGAAATGACGATACCTTTGATAGTGGGTTCCGGGATCATCCTTAAAGCTGAAATTTTCAACATAGAATAGTTTTGGGAGACAATTTATTTAATTTTAACAGAATGATATTTTCTAGAATTGGATTGCATAATATAATAACACAATTCAACTGTGGCCCTCAATAGTGGAACTGCCGTTTTAATACATTTTCTTACGCGTGCCCGCACTGTATTACCTATATGATTCTTGCTGGAATGGTATAAGCGTACTTGCCTATAGACATTCTCACAGTCCTCCTTTATGCTTCAGGCTAACTTTGGAGGGTTTATTTAGATAGTATTCAGCCTCTAATATTGATGTTGTCTAAAAATTGTTTTCTTTGAATCGATTTCAGTTAAAGCTACATAAAAGTTCCTGTATTACGCCTACAAGATAAAATGTTTCACACACCATCCGCCTATTCAAGTGTGACGACTTCTAATCGGCCAACTAGTCCAGCAACAGCGGCAGCTGTTGCATCCGCCTACCACCACCACCATCACCATCATCACCAACCACCGGTAACAGCAAATTCGCCTGTTTATGTTCCTTCAATAAATCGTACTATGTCTCATCATGCGGGCCAATATCATCAGCCAACTACTCATCATCCATTTGCTGGCACGCAAAATGGTTGGTCGACAACGAGTACGGATTTTAATGCGGCTGCTGCTGCCGCGGCAGCCGCTGCCCACAATCAATTTTATCCACAAAATGTTATAATGGGTTCATGGCGAACGTACGATCCCAGACATTTTCAAAGCACATCACCTTATGACAGTGCAATGGATTTTCAATTTGGTGAAGGTCGAGAGTGTGTTAATTGTGGAGCGATATCAACACCGTTGTGGCGACGAGATGGTACCGGTCATTATTTGTGCAATGCGTGTGGACTTTATCATAAAATGAATGGAATTAATCGACCATTGATTAAACCAAGTAAAAGACTGGTAAGTTTGTCAGCGATCATGTAAACATTATTTCATAAAAATGTTTAGATTTTGTCTCATTTTCAGACCGCAACAAGACGATTAGGTTTATGTTGCACTAATTGTGGTACACGAACGACGACATTGTGGCGTCGAAACAATGAAGGGGAACCAGTTTGTAATGCTTGTGGTCTCTACTTTAAATTACATGGCGTAAATCGACCGTTAGCTATGCGAAAAGATGGTATTCAGACGCGCAAACGTAAACCGAAAAAAGGTGGTAGTTCAACGGACTTATCAAACGATATGTACGGAAATAGTAAAATAAAGAAAGATGATGAAATATCAAACAATGATCATAATCATAATCATAATCATCATCATCCAATCTATCATGAACACAACATATCGCCCAGTATTACGTCCCCATCGTCGGCTTTGCATTTAATGAGCGGCGACCGGTCGGCTTTACTCCCATCAAAAGAATTATCAACCATTGATGGAGCAAGTAAGATATCGAGTCACCACTCGCTTTCATTACCACCAATCCCGCTGCCAATATCTTCATCTTCGAATGGTTTACGACCGATGATTAACCGAAGTAATTTATCGCATCTTCACCATACACCATTACAGCCATATTCATCGGCAAGCACAACTCTTAGTAGTGGTAGCAATAATCCCGGCCATCAATCGGTACCATCAACAACTACAACCCCAACTTCGTCATACGGAAATCACCTGAGCAGTTGCCCGTCGGCGAGGAAATATGATATGCCAACCATTTACAATCATCATCATCCGCATCATCATTCACCGCATACAGCAAATAGATCAAATGGTTATCATCAAGACAGCATAGGATCACACTGTAGTGATCGAATGACATCTAGTACCGGTACCGATGCTGAAACAATCGCTAGTACCGGTTCATCGGGAGGCGTGAAATCTGAATCAGATTTAAACGGATATGATTACATGGCGAACTGTCTTCAATTACAAAACAGCTATTTTGGTGGTTCACCTTATTTATCGGCTACCAACAATGGTAATCTCCATCATAATCCAGCTGTGGCGGCCGCCGTTGCAGCAACAGCCGATTTAGCAACATCGGTCGGTTATCACCATCAACATAATGTTATACAGGCCGCCAAGTTAATGGCAACTTCTTGAATTCGAAAATTACTGGCTTATCACTATGCATAATACTATACTTACTTACACCTACGATTTTTTTTTCTCTCTTTATAGTCCTACGAAGTTGTATACTATTAGGTATTATATTTTTTAAATAATTTTAATGAAATTAAATTGATCTTGTAAATCTTTAATATTGTGTGTAAACGATCGTATCTATTATTATATAAATTAATTAATTTTACAAAATAATTATCATGTACAATAAAGAAAAAAATCTTGTAAATGTTTGGTCTACAAGTGTTTTAATTCTACCATACCATTCATTAACCATCACTTTTTACCTTACTCCTTACGGGAGCAGTAACAGATCCAGGACACATTGAAAGAGGATGCACAATTCACGATGAGGGTAAAAAAATTAAAAACGCTATCGGAATGCCGAAACCGTAGCTACAAGACCGGTAAATTGTTTGAAGTCTACAGTAGACGTAAGTCCGCCCCTCTCGGTTTCCAAAAAACACAAAATGATATAAAATACAATTCCTAATTGGACGTTTTTATATATTGGATTAGTCAAAGAGTTTATCTAAAATTTGTCTTTCAATTTCAAGCTTATTGATACACTGAAGAGATATCTAGAGAATTGCTCTGTACGGTTATCGTTCCCATAGAAGGTACGCATCCAGAGAACGTCTTTCTAGGAATAACTTTTTATTTCTGAAAATATATTAGATATCCAACAGATGTCTTTTAAAAGAACTTATAGATTTATTCAAAATATTTAGACGTCCGAAAAAGCTATGAAAGGGATCTGAACCTGGACCTGGTGTGCTGATTTTCTGATTTTGGTGATTAAAGATTTTCTTCCTATTTTCTGTCATCCGGTGAAAATCGGATAAAATTAAGATAAATCAGGGAAAAGTCCTTTTTGCCTGAGAACCAAACAAATACGGGTAAAAGTACGAACAGCTTGCAAAATCTAGGGGAGCGTCAGGAAGGTCGAAAAGTCGATAAAATGTTAGAAAAAGACAGTAAATATTCAGAGAAAATTAGAGAATCTGATGAAATATTAAGGAAATTAGGGAGAAAAAAGACAAAACTGCGAGAAGCTATGGAAAATTGAAAAAGAAAATTCGTAAAATATCAACACTGAATCAGCAGAGATCACTATTTCTGCTTAACTATCGCCTTTCTCTTTCTGTTTGGCAAATTGGAAAGCGAAAAAGAGACTTACGACAGTCGACATATGGTGTATTGCAAATGTTTCATAGCACTGGGGCTTTTTTAGAATTATTTTAAGACATTTCTTCTGGATAGTTTGAAGCTTCTTCATATGGTATGTGGCACAGTTACCGACCATCCATAAAGAAGAACATATTCTTTATTGTTGAATTGGTTAAGCTTAGATCGCCTGTTAATTAGTGTGTATAATATTTTTAATAATTTAATGGTCTTTTCAGCTGAGTATGCCGTGTAGGCTTTAAAAGTGAGACTTTTATCAAGACCTAAGTATATTTGATCTGAGATATTCTGGGTATTGGAAACCGATGTAATAATATTGAAGTGCTCGGTAGGAGCCTGTAGGTTAGGTTAGGTTACAGCAGGCTGTGCGCAGTGCTAGCACTGCGCCTCCGCGTGAGGCCGAAATGGTGCATTGCGATTCCTGCGTGCACGGTCGTAACCGTAAGTTAAAACTTAAGAGTTTACTGATCGGCAAACCAACCAGTACTTTTAACAAAGCTTAAGAAGTGTAGAGGGTCTATTTTCCCGACGTCGCCTAGTTCTCCAAAGAACCTTTACCCCATGGTCGAGAGCCGTCATCCTTGGAGTGCTGGGTATTCGTAAGGAGATGTTTCACGTTTTCTGGTTCCTCCTCATCCCTGCAGCTACGGCAGAAATCATTTGTTAGTACACCGTACCTGTTGGCCATGACACCAATGATGCAGTGACCAATAACGATGCTGACCAATAGTCTGATCTTTTATTAAGTTTAGGCCATAGCTGCCTAGAGATGACACAACTGTCCATGGCCTTCCTTGGCATGTCCATGTCCATGGCCATACTGAGTTGGTGAGATTAACAGCTAGGTCCATCAAGTTCTTACGCACAACCTGTAGTGGGGTTTTGACAGTTTAGTCAGCTAGCTCTATGCTCATTGTTGAGCCTATTTATACAGTAGATATGTACGTTCAAGAACCTAATGTCATTGAGAGCTAACCGGCAGTCGTTAACGAGCCTGGGCCCCACTCGCAGCCTGGCTATCTACATAGAGTGTAACTTTGTTGTTGGGTAGTTCCCTGCCTTTCAGCAGCTCTGTCGCTTTCTTTATTGCAAGTATTTCCGCTTGAAAGACACTGCAGTCATCTGGCTGTCTGTAGGACTTATAGATCTGCAGTGTCTCGGAATAAACCCCTGCGCCTACGCCGTCATTCGTTTTTGAACTGTCAGTAAATATGGGAATTCCGTTATCTTGTAAAGAAGAGTGTGAATTCCTGTCCGGTATTTGAATTACATACTGAGTCTCGAAATCAAAACTTTTTAATATTTACTTGATTTACACATCTAGCGGCATTAAATGAAGGATCATTTCCAGCGCCGCTGTTTGTGTTGATTTAAGTGCCCCCGTTATGCCTATACAGGCTAAGGAGCCTGTAACTTCGACGTGTGTAAAGAAAATTACCTGGGTTTTGTCCGCGTTGCTCTGTTCTACAGGTAAGTAATCTGGATTTAATTCATAAAGATATTTTGCCGTTTTCTCTATCGACAGAGCCTTTGTTTAGTTTGGTCACGTCGAGTATTTACCGTGCAGATTCTTCCTATAATCCAACGATTTTGAAATCTCTCTCCTGGCGGTTATTTTACCGAAAGAATCTGGTTCATGGATTGTTCCAGCTATTCTTTAGCTAGGAAGACTCTTTCAATTCCATCCTGAATCTGACTCAGGAACTTACAGTGTACCCTTAAGTGTATATAAGTACCAACCTGGCATACTCAAAAAAATGTACATTTTCTTGTTTTTATGTGTTCTATACGTTTTCCGATACATGCAAAACGGTCGGTTAGTTTTGAGGCAGCGTGAAAACTAAGCTCTAGGTTTTTTCTATATAGTCCTAACTGACCCACAGTAACTTATACACACACATGTACTAACTACCATATCTGGCTCTATAAGTTCGAGTTTAAAAAATTTACAATACATTCGACACTCGACAACATAATTTGATGAAATTAGTATGCCATGGAAATTTAAATTTTAACTTGGCCAACCAATTAAATTGATATATTTCAATATCAACTGTTTTTTCTTATAATAATAAAGGAAAAAATTCGCTTCATTTGAAAGATATTTTCATATTCTGATCAATATTTAACAGTTATTTGTTAATTGCTCCTAAAATGATACGAATATTAAAAGAAGTTCCAACCAAATTAATCAAATTTCATCCCAGTACGAGATGCGCCAGTGGTAATTTTAAATCATCCATTTGCTTATGAATATTTTCTAATTGATTTTCTCTAAGATCGTTCAAACACATTCGGAAACTTGCGGCGGATATTTGAAGATGAAAGTCATCGAAAGGCTGACCAGAAGCAAAATTTAATGAAATTCCTTAAAACGGAGCTCACTGATGAACAGTGTGTAGAGTCTAAAGAAGAACGGTATCCACCAATATGTGAACCAGACCCGTGCAGTGAACCTGAACCTGACCCCTGTGCAGTTGATCCATGTGAATCGGAAACAACCTCATGTTCATCGGGAGACACAGCTGGAAGTGGGAAAGTTATATCCGTTATTGGAGCTGTTGTTGACGTTCAATTTGAGAGTGGAAAATTACCATCAATATTAAATGCTCTAGAAGTGCCAGGACGCGAGTCTAGACTCGTTTTAGAAGTAAAATATTGAAAATTCTTTGGATATTTTATGAAAATTCCAACTTTATGCAGGTTGCTCAACATTTAGGAAACAATGCAGTAAGGACCATTGCAATGGATGGAACAGAAGGGCTAGTTCGTGGACAGGAAGTGATCGATTTAGGTGATCCCATAAAAATCCCAGTCGGTGCCGAGACGTTAGGTCGTATAATGAATGTGATTGGTGAACCAATCGATGAGCGTGGACCGATCGAAGCGAAAGTTCATGCTGCCATACATGCTGAAGCGCCAGAATTTATCGATATGAATGTTCAAACCGAAGTTTTGGTAACCGGTATTAAGGTAGTCGATTTATTAGCGCCGTATGCGAAGGGAGGTAAAATTGGATTATTTGGTGGAGCTGGTGTCGGAAAAACCGTACTGATTATGGAATTGATAAATAATGTGGCTAAAAAGCATGGTGGCTACTCGGTGTTTGCCGGTGTTGGTGAAAGAACTCGAGAGGGTAACGATTTGTATAATGAAATGATAGAAGCTGGCGTAATTTCGCTAAAAGATGCTACTTCAAAAGTTAGTAGGCTCGGAAAATATATATATTTTGTGATAATCTTAATCGTCTATTTTAGGTAGCCTTGGTATACGGACAAATGAACGAACCACCCGGAGCCCGGGCCCGAGTTGCTTTAACAGGACTTACTGTTGCAGAACATTTTCGAGATACTGAAGGACAAGATGTTCTGTTCTTCGTTGACAATATCTTCCGATATACTCAAGCCAATTCAGAGGTGTCCGCATTACTTGGCCGCATTCCTTCCGCCGTAGGTTATCAACCGACATTAGCTTATGATATGGGAGCTATGCAAGAACGTATTACAACCACTACAAAGGGATCCATAACGTCTGTTCAAGCTGTTTATGTGCCCGCCGATGATTTAACAGATCCAGCACCAGCCACCACATTCGTACATCTGGACGCAACGACTGTGTTATCCAGAGCCATCGCTGAATTAGGTATCTATCCAGCTGTTGATCCACTCGATTCTACATCACGAATTATGGATCCAAATGTAATTGGCGAAGTGCATTACAATGTCGCTCGAAGTGTACAGAAAATTTTACAAGATTATAAATCACTTCAAGACATTATAGCTATTTTAGGAATGGATGAATTATCGGAAGATGATAAAATTACGGTGGCACGTGCAAGAAAGATTCAACGTTTTCTGTCACAGCCATTTCAGGTAGCCGAGGTATTTACAGGTCATATTGGTAAAATGGTTGAATTGGAACAAACAGTTAGTGGCTTTCAGAAGATTTTATCTGGTGAAATGGATCATTTACCGGAAATTGCATTTTACATGGTGGGTCCTATTGAAGAAGTGGCCGAAAAGGCTAAGACATTAGTGGAGTAATTGTTCATTTCTTTTCTAATTTATTGTAAGGTTTCCACGTATATTAAAATTTTATTTCATTATTCTTATGAAACTGTTTTCCTAAACAATTATTACTTATCTTCTACACTTGTATGTATTATATGTCAATATCCGTCCCACTAAATGGTTACGTATTATTACTAAATGATTAAGTAACTTTAATGAATACTCTGCTACTTATTTATGATCTCGCATGTATGAATCGATCGATCTTTTAATTTCAATTAAATTTTTTCAATTACTTATATACTTAAGAATATGTAGAGTAGACAATTCCTCATAAGGACAATTCGTCAATTGTTCAAAAAGAAGTTGTTTCGACTCCACGTATTGTGCACTCTTACAGGCCAGAGGAGGAATTTAGGTTGGGCAAGCCTGTCTCAAATGTACAGTCATCCCCAAAACAAATAGTTTGAATCGAATTTCTGTTCAAATCAGCAGCGTGCGGTCAATATCTCCATAAGGTGTGCAAAATTTTATGACCGCTTATCATATGGGTTTGGTTTATTCAAGAAAACAGTACTCACTGTTATTACCAAAGGGCCTACCGAACATTTTCTTCGGTAAAAAAATAGAAAAAACGCAGAAAGTTGCTTTGAAAGTTAGGTAAAAATAGAAAAATTAAATATTTCGGGAAAGTTTAAATTTATGTAAGAAAAATCAAAAATTCGTAAAGCCTCGTACCGAGAAATTTGAATATCGGACTACGCAACATTTGATCCGGATTTCCCGACAATTTTCTTCGGATTCAAAAAAATGTAATGATGTAGGAAGTTTATAAATTAGTTGAGGAAAAATACAAAAATATCAAAACTAAACTTTTCGCACAAAAGCTCCGTACAAACTTAAAAGCTCCCAGAAAGCTTTATTTTCTGAACCTCATTTTATACGTTCTAAAATCTATATTCTACCCAAAAAACGTTTCTTTAACAAAATTTCAGTTTTTCCCAAAAAAAAGCTTAAAAAATCTCGAAAGCTTATTGAAAGCTTAAAATTAAAATGTCGTTTTATATAATTTGGAATCGAAAGCTCTATGTTCCAAACTAAATCTAAATCTAAATCCAGGAAAATGCAAGAAAATCAGAAGAACTTTACGAAAATATCGACAAAGTTGGAAACTTTCTAGGAAAAGGAAACGTTGAGAAAACGTATAACAAATAGGAAGAAGTCGATATTATGAAAAGTAAGGACAAATTCGGATACATATGGGTAAGATGCGAGATATGTCAGGAGAAAATTGGAATTGGGAAAATTTCAAAAAATGTAGGTAAAAAACTAATCAAAATGGGCGAAAATTTGAGCTAAGGTAATTTCTAGGATAATTCCAATTAATTATAGAAATTTGAGAAAAGGAGAGAAGTAGGGCCCAGTAGGGACTAGTTATGCCATTAAATTCCAACCCTTTTTACTGTTGTAATAAACGACATAAATTCTGCAGGCAAAAGGCAAAATTCTACAGGAACTGAATAACTCCTCAACTAGGCACATAACTGCCTGATATGGGGAATGGCAGATTATACTGCAAATTTCTGTCGATATAAAATACGGGAAAGTCGAAAAAAATTCGGAAAAAGTCTCGAAGAAGTCGGAAAATGTAAGAAAGAATTTGGGGAAGAAAGAAATTGGGAGAGAAACCTTCGAGAAGGTGTGCTCTGCGCCTACTGCGCGTTAGACTACACGTCACTGGTTCAAATTCATTTCAAATTCAATTAAATTCTTACTTACCTACACTAATTAAAATTAAGCTTATTAGTTTTAGGACGTTTCTCTTATTAAAATTTCTTAAAATCCAGTTAATATTATGGCAATAAAAATTTATTGTATTTGTAAGTAAGAATAACCAAAATATGGGTCATTTAAAATATTAATCTTATAATCCAAGAGATGTGCCTATACCTGGACTTGGTGTAATTGCCGATGTACCTGCACTGGACATTTGTGTCGATTGCGATTGAGTTTGAATTAGAGTTTGCGATTGTGTTTGCCATTCATCATATTGGGAGGCGTCACTAGTAAACCAATTCACTAAATTATGTTCGGGCAATTTGGAACATTTATATTGATCGGCCAATAAATTTTGTGAAAACGTCACATGATTATTGTACGCTTCATTTTCTAAATGAGCATCCTTGCACATACGATGCAAATCTTTACAGGATATTATATATTTAATTATGAAAATTAATTATGTTAATCTTTTACCTTTCATAATTGCTGAACCCCATAACTGAACATGAATGTCTGGTATTTTGGAAGCCAGTTGCATAGCTGGTGTCACCATATTCATACTTTCTTTAGAATTACCGATACAAAGGAATACATGGCTCAACAAAACCAGGGAACATGAAGTTAAACGATTTATATCTTCAGCATTAGCCATTTTCAATGTTTCACGTAAGAATCTCCTGGAAGAATGAATTCGATTGTATGAAACAATATTAAAAGAGTTTTATTATCTAACTTGGCTTCATGGAAACTACTCTTGTTAAATGAATTCAATCCCTGAACGTAATAAAATCCACCCATTAATGCTTGACTATTTAAACATTGTGAATTCTCAGCTGCTACCGTATCTAAAATTACTCGTAAATCATGCTCACGTTTCGTCCACAAATAAATAATTGCCAAATGTAAATTGGCAAATAATTTCAAATCACGTTCGGTTGTATCTTGAATACACACTTGAAATTGTCGTTCAGCATGATCGAATAGGCTTGTCGATAGAGCATACAGACCCAACAAACAATGTAATTGAGCTGAATGGTGTTTCATTAACGATGAATTTGTAGATGAAATGCAAATCTGACGAGCTTGGGCAATTTCCTGTAATATCAAAGTTATTAAAATTTATTTGTAAATTGATTATCAAATTTACCTTAATAGCAATCGACTTATTTCCCATAACCAACCGGCACATCACAATATGTTCCAATAAAATTATTTGAAACACAGAGAGTATCGGTTTATCGTCCTGTCCCGTTCGTAATTTATCGATTTGTGCAAAGGCTTTTTCCGTATATTTTTGCGCTTTATCCATGTAACCGATCATCATCGAATGGGAAACGGTAACCAAATAGACGAGTACATACAATTGTTCACGAGGCAACCACATAAACATTTCGAGTGGCGCTTGACCAAAGATTACTTCATCGGATGGCCAATTCGGGGCCATAATTGTTTGAATGTTTTGTTGTAGCAGTTTTAAATTTGGCTTGACCGTTTTGACTTGACCCATTGCTAAGTAATAGCAAACCTATGATGATAGAATTAAGGTTGTAAAAGTTAAATCTCAAGCGATTGCTGTCGTACTGAGAAAAGGTGATAGTCGGAAAGAGAACGGTGTTTTTTTAAGATATATAAGATTAACTCACAAATCTGTTTAACGAACATCGACCCGACTTTCAACGGCGTAAATTAGGCAGAACACTCAAGTTATCTCTCCATCCGATTTTTCACAAGCATGGAGTATGACTTAGGGTGCGAACAAGTTGGAGCTCCGATAAGCGATAAACGATAAGTGATAAACGATAAAAGCAACGAAAAAAAAGGCACGTATTTGTGTGGATGCGTTCATATTGGGAGCAGTGATTTCAATATGAACACCTGCATATTATTTTAACCATTTGCCCATAGGGCATGCACGGTAAACATGCCCATAAGGTTCCCTGGGCAGGAAATTAAATGTAAAAACGCAAAAAGTTGCTTTGACAGTTAAGGTAAAAATACAAAAATTAAATATTTCAGAAAAGTAGAAAATTATCTAAGAAATATCAGCAATTCGAAAAGGCAGGAAAACGAAAAATTTGAAAATCGGACATAGCGACATTTGATCCGGATTAGTGAATTCAATCTCGAGTATCGAGTACCCGGGTACTCGAGAATTTAATTGATTTTTCGATTACTCGATTACCCGGGTAATTGCATTACTACTCGAAAATTTGCATTATAGTCATTTATTTTAAAATTGCAACCACTTTTTTTCGTAAAAGTGATTCCAAT
>JANTOP010011518.1:0-15151 GCA_027564815.1 Symmerus nobilis | reverse complement strand
TTAAATGTTAAAACTCCTAGCTAAGCTACTTGGTGGATGTTTGTTCGGCGCATTTCATCCCCTACCCCCGATCTCATTCATTCTTGTTTGAGATTCCATGTTCAATTCTTGGATATACCAATATTTGTTCTTTATTTTTTTCCATTTCTCAAGGCTTTTTATATAAATTCTTTCAACTGAAATTCCCTAATTTTCTTACCCCCACCCCCCTGACTGAAATAAAACAAATTTTTTGTTTGATATTATTTTTTTTATTAAAAATTTAAGAATTCATACCTAAGAGGAAATGTAATTTAATAAAATCCATTTCGAACCATTTTCTCATGATTATTTGCAGGGAGATCCGAGTCTTAGGGAGCTACAAATACTATTATTAGAACTCCGTTATTTCTCCGGCTAGTGTCCTAAAATTTTGTAGAGATCCTCCTAAAGAACCTACAAATCTATACATTTCTCCAGAAGTTTTTAGGAAATTTAATTGCAAATCCGTAGGGACCTACGATTTTTTTCTTTATATTATATGAGGTAATTTTGGTAATTTCTTCATTTTATTGTAACCAACTTTCATACCCTTTCCTAATATACAAAAGGCACAGCCTCCTGATTAATTAATCACGGCGGGCAAAAATGTTAGCATTAAGACAATTGGGGCATATTATATAATTATACTAAATAAATATCGAAACACATTTTTAATGCAATATCAGAATTTCATTTTTATATAATTTATTTCATTTTCTCTTTGTGTTAAAATGTATTCATTAATTTTCAATATAATTGATGACATATAATAAATTATATAATTAATTTTTATATTTACTATAAAAGTATTTCTTTTAAAATCAACATTTCTTCCCGAATGGACACAAGAATGTTTTAAAACTTTTTATTCAAATTAATATTTTGCATTAAATATATTTTATTTTATTTGTTAATTATTTAAATTAAAAGTAAATTAATTGATTTTTCTATTTATCTTATATTTTATATTAAAAAATAAAAAAGGATTTAAAAATAATTATTTACAAGGAGCAAATTAAAATTTATCGGATTCATTATCATTTTCTATTCAGTAAAAGGGGATTTATTTTCTGTATAATAAATGGCTTTGAATTTGGACCATTATTTACACGAAATTTTAAATCAAGGATATCCCCTTAACATTTCTTTTTGTATAATGTAGTTTTAGATTAGTATTTAGATTTAGATACATTTTTATATAATTACAGAGCTAATTTATAATTCTATTTGCAATAACTTATCTATAGCTACACAGCATTTTATTTTGTTTCCTTTAAATGGGGGTTATTTATAATTATAATAATTAATAATAATTAGCTTTGCCTTTAAACCAATTCAATTAATTTTTATTTACGATTCTTATCGCTCGCCTTCTGTTTTATGTATAGGATAAGATGACAACATAATTTAATGCGCAAGAAAATTAAATTAGGGATCATCTTCCATTTTAATGACTGAAAATAAATTAATTAAATGGAAAAAATGGCACTGATGGTTTCCGTTACTAATTTGAACACAAATTGAAATTATTATTTAAAGTTTAAAGAAATTAATTATTAATTATTAGTTTCTAATTTCCTTCCATATCGAGCATTCATTTTTATTAAATATTTTTCAAAATGAAATTAGGCACTGGAACGTTTTTCATTTAATAATAATTTAAAAAATTTCAATTTTTATTGTACTATTTTCGTATGGACCCGATTATTTAAATTAATTAATTTATAACATTTACTGAGTGTTTTGAGTTGGTACATTTCTATTTCCATTTTTCTTTAAATAAATAATAACAGCTTTTTAATTTCATCTGCCATATAAATTATAATTACAAATTAATTGATTAAAAGTAGACTTAAGAGAAATACAAACTAATAAAACTTTGGCCTTAAGATTATAATTAATTATAATATAATATTTTAGATAGTCAATAAAATTACTAGATAGTATTTATTTTTAATTAAAAAAAGAAACGAATAAAACTATAAATACGAGAAGTGTGAAAAATAATTATTAACGAATTTTTAAAAATTTACAGATAAATAAATAATATTTTTGACCGAATTTAACTTATACTGAAAAGATTTGTAGAATTTAATACCAGCCAGAATCTAATTAATTATTTTTATTTAGAAATTCGCTCGGGTCTAGCTAATTTTTAAATCTTAATTTAACAAACTATTTCTTACGAAAAATCTTTTTGTATATTTTAATTTATATATTTCGATGATGTGCAATGAGAGTCAGTAATGATATTAACATTAAGCAGATTGATGATGAGTATTGGTTTATAGCACCACTCGTATCCTTTTTTTCTGTGTTTGCCGGTTCTGGAATAAATAGGAATGAATTAAATTATTATTATAAAATCGATATATCTACTACTCATATTATTTTTAGTAATTAATTAATTATAATTAAACATAATAAAATCATGTTGCCAAGTTAAGTTGAAATTTACATATTTAACTTATGGGTAGTTGTTTGTTAAATATATATTTCATTTCCAATCTACGTTTTAATATATTCAGTTAATTGGTTAGGAAATTTAAACTGTATTAATTTCACCATCCCTCGGGCTTTTGGAGAATTAGAAAAAGTTTAATTACAGGAATTTTGTGAATTTAAAAATTGAAAGGAACTATTAGTCAAATTAGTGAATTAGTGAGAGAACAAAAATCGGCGCTACCTTCTTTATACGATATATAATCGTCGTCGTATGTCTGAAAACCTGTAAAATGATAAATGGGAAAAAATAATGAAAGAAAAATTATAGAAAAGAAAAGAGAATTAACGGAAAATTATTTAAACATAAATTTGATGAAATTTAATGGTCGATTTCATTTAAAGAAAAACATACTTGGATCCCTAGTGATCGTCTCTGAATTCGAATAATCTGACCACCCCTCGGTATTTTTAGCTTTGACACGTAAGTGCCAGGTTCCAGGCGATAGTTCAGTCTTATGAGTGATCCTAAAAGATTTATTTAAATATAAGATAAAATAATTAATCGATTTGAATTGTTAGTTACCTCCATACGCCTGAATGTTCGGCGCTTTTTTCATGACTTAAAGGCTTTTCGGTTAACCAATTCTTCGAACCAGTTTTTTGATAATTCAACATCACCTCATTTAACGCCTGCTTACTATGAATCGTCCAATGAGTGATAACATGATCACCGATCATTTCACTACCATTAAATTTCGGTGGTTCAGGAAAATAAGTCAACGAAATTCTCGTATGTCCATTTCCGATGTTATTCTCTACGTAACATTCATATTCCCCTAAATCGGTCCGATTCACCGATCGTATCAACAAAACGCTCGAATTATGTTCGGCACCGGCAACTTCCGTTTGGGTATATTTAACACGATCATCCGTACTGAGCTCTTTACCATCCCGTCGCCATACCAATTTTCCCATCAATTGTGCCTTATAATTGCAATGTAATTCAGCATCAATACCATCTTTTGTATTGACGATATGTCGATGGGTGGTTACTTTTGGTGAATCTAAAAGTTAAGGATCGAAATTAGAACAAATATAATTTTAAAAATTTCTTCTTCCCGGTTACATTGAACATTAATTGAAACAGAAGCATGGCTAGCTCCAACACCATTATCCGCTAAACATTGGTAAGTCCGAACGTGATGATGATCAGCATTTTCGATAGTCAACGATCCCTGATCGATCGTTATCCCATGCATATTCGAACCGATCCGTTCCCCATTCGAAAACCATTTATATTCGATAGCTGGCGTTCCAATTGCCTTACATTCAACAACGATACGATCACCTTGTCGTAATGTTAACGAACGATCGGTCACATCTCTACCATTACTATAGATCGATGCGATCGGGGGCGGGTGAACAATTAACGTTGCATTCATCCGAAGATTATCTGGTAATACATTACAATAATAATCACTAGCATCCGTCATTTGAACGTTACTGATTGTGATCGCGTGTTGGCTGTTCACGGTTAACCGATCGTCTTTGGTCAGTTTGAATTGATTTTGAAACAGTGGCGTTGATTGGTTATACCACATAATAACCGTACGGGCTAGAAATTGAATATTAATCAGAAAATCGAATGATTTGTAATGATCGACTTACAGTTAGGATTTTTAACATCACATTCTAACGTCACCGTTTCCCCAACCTTAACCGATTTTGTGTAGTGTAATATGTTGAAATAGGTCGGATCCCGGATAGTGTTATCCTCCTTATTTGTTGATCGATCCGGTCCAGATCGATTGTCTTCATCATCGTTATATTGATAATCATCGTCTCCCTGGATATTTGTTTCGTAATCAATGTCTTCAGTAGATGATTTTGGCGTTGTGGACTTACTGTAGCCTGGAAATATTAAAAGGCATATTTTTTAGCGGACGTTTGAACAAATACATCGTCTTTATCAATTACATTAATTGATAATTTATAAATATTAAGTAAAAAATCATAGTTACATGACATCACCTATTAATCATAGTTAAAAATTCGATGATTAACAAATTGATTAAATTAAAATGTTAATAATTAATGTGTAAATAAAAACCGTCTTATTTGTTATTCATATGACGAGTACTCTTTCAAATCGAATTAATAAGTGTTTCTTTTCCTTTCCTGAATTTCAATTTTAATTACAATAAATTTTTAAAACAAACAATTTTAAAATTATAATCGATTACTCAATTCGAGGTCTTGACAGAGCTGTTCTACAAAAAAAAGTTTTTTTTACCAAATTAGATACCTAATTCCATAATAATTAGATTCACACCACATTCGATTGTTTAGGCAAATGTTGAAATTTCAGTTGTTTCCAAGTAATTTTTTTTTTGCTTCCAAAGTAAATAAAATAATCGAAAAAATGTGTGTGAATTTCTTTTAGGGAAAAACCGATTTGTTTAAAATATCTTTTTGATACGAATTTGTTGACTGAGTTATGAAGCTACAAAGGAAAGAAGGTTAAGGTCACTTTACGCATGTACATTTTCCTATTTTATTTGTTTATTTATTAAAGGTACTACAACCAAGTATTACTCTTTCAAGTAATATTACTTATTTATATATAGATTTTAAGCAGCTATGAAATTTTGAATTTTAATGCCAAATAATTTTGTGTTGACCGAATTAACAACATTTTTATTTGTTTATTTAAATGTTTTTTTTTTAAATTTCGTAACTTTTTTTGGTATAACTTTGTACTTAATAAAGTTAAACATAGTATAACCTTCATTTAATTTTAATCGATTAGGATTTTGCCGGATGAATGAATACATGCCATTCCCTACCGGACTGCTGTGCCCACATAGACAATTCTTACCACCAAATGGTTCATACAATTTTATATTAGAATTAATCTCTGTTAGTAATTTCTTGCTAATGGTTACCTATAGTCAAATATAGTCGTTAGAAGGTTGAATCCTACATTTGGAACATTACCTGTTATAATTAAGGTAGGTTCAATTTACAACTGTTAACATTACATAATATTGATAAATTGATATTTACCCAATTAAACCACTAATTTTCTCGATAATAACAAACAAACATTTTATTTATTTTACCACATCCATCTATCAGTACCTTGGGCGAGAAATAAAAGTAATTGATTAAATTGATACAATATAAATATACCTTTCATGTATATTGTACAATATAACCTAATTAACATTTCGAAAATTATAATTGAATGGTTTTATCTGTGTTACCACCAATTGAGATTTTGTAAATCTTCTCGTGGTTTGATTGATACGGAAATAACACACCGAGTATGGTGGTTCATTGGAATGGTTTATTTAGAAATAATTCTCATTCAAAATCGATTAATGCGCCACCCTATAAAGGTACTTTATAATTGCATTAATAATTCTGTTTTATTTCATTAATTTAGGTCAAAGTTAATTTCTTACGGAGCATTAAATTATGTAATTTTCTTGAATGAAAATTGAACAGTTTTATTAATAGGTGGGTGTATCGCTGAATAAAAAATCGATTTGGATTATTGATCTCGATCGATGTAGCAATTATTTAGTATGAATTATCATAATTAAATTTTCTAATACTAAGTTACAATTTACTTCTCCAAAAGTTTTTCGGAAAGGTATATTGATCCTTTAAGAAGATCAGTGCCAAATTTCAGGACTCTAGTCTTAAATAATCATTATAAAAGGTTGCCTAACTTATTGCCAATTATCCCAGCTTTATCTAAGGTATGCTTGTGCAAAAATTCGAGCTGTTAGGTGGATTTTTAAAAAATCGTCAAAAAAGGACAGTGTTGTTTTTTTACCAAAAATCGAAAATTTGAAAAAATGATCTTTTATCAAAAACAATCATAACTATTGCTAGTATATAGCTTTGTGTACTCGTTTTCAAATCCCGAAGCATTCCTTTTCAGAATCACCCATCGATTTATGGTTGATTAAAATCATGTAAATATCATCAACTATAATTAACTGATTGCTACAGAAATATTAATTGATTTTGAAAAATTACTTCCGCCGTCTAACCAACAACAGATGACATCAGATTTCAAGAAATTTCTTTTGAAAACAATAATTTTTTTTTTAAATTATTAAATTGCTATTTTAGGCTGAACCGTTAAAATATTTATAAATAAACAATAACAAATCGATAAGGCCAATTATTAATTAACATTTTTTCGTAGTATGAAGACGTATAAACAGAAGTAGATAAGTAGACTTCTAATTATGTATATGCATTTCGAATATAAATAGCCGAATTATCAAGAGAAGCGCTTTGATTTTTTTTCGTTTTGGATGGGCGCCAAACAATTGGCGATCAGAATGAATGAATAAAATATAAATTATTATTTGCCGACATTTTTTTAATTAAAAAATTCACTGTTTTTAAAATTAGAATAGAAAAGGGTTCAAATCGTCTCAATCTCGTAATTTCAGGATTTTCCCGGGGTTTCCTGTTAAATCTATTAAATAATTCTTGTCAAAAATTGAAGTGTTTCTCGAAAGAATAAATTAATAAAAAAGTGTGATTAATGGGACCGACCTGTGAATGAATGAATGAATATATGAAATGGAAACGGTAAAATGGTATGGTGAAATTATTGAATGTTAAAATTAAAAATCGTGATCGAATTCTAAATTATAATGAATAAAGAGTAGCGCGAAGAAATAACGAGGCTATATCGGGTCCCATAATTTTCATGCATTAGATAGACGTGTAATTATTTTAGTAAATTTATAGATCTTAAGACAGGTTAATGTAACCAAATTAAAATTTCATCAGACTACGAAGCAAGAATTTAATTTTAACTATTATGTTAAAGTTATGAGATGTCTTTTAAGTCAAATAAAAATGTATCAAAACATTGTTAGATATAAGTCCGCGCAGCTCTAAAATATACTTAACCGCCTCGGAGAGAAAATTTATATAAAAGTCACCTTTTTATCTCCTGATAAATTGAATTTCTTGAATAATATATCAAGGGATAAATTAGCCTCTTTGATGAAATCATGCAAAAATCATGCTGATATTATTACATTGACAAGATCGTGTAAAATAAATGTTTTTAAAGAGAATAAAAAATCGATAGACAACAAATTTCTGAGTCATTCGTATTTAACGAATTGTATAGCAGAAAATATAAAATCGCGTTCTTTACTCATATAATAGTCTCATAATCTGCGATAAATGATTTTATTAAATCGGATTTAATAGTCATCCGTTAACCCTTTCCATGCGTTCGAATTTATCGAATCAGACTTAAATCTGACTGGCTCAGATTTGCTACGTATTTAAAAATGATTTTAAGCAATTAGGATACATAATTTGATAACGATAATTATGATGGGTATCAGAAATGGAATATATTCCGAATTCATAGCCGTATGGTCTGGGTTAACATATATTACAAAACTCCTCTATTTTTTACACCTATACCACCCGAACACCCCCCTTCCTATTCAAATAATATTATTCAAATTTTACGTATGCAATATGCAAGCCAAACAAGCTTCTCTGGGCGATGCATTTTATGTAAATTTAGTTGGCGTGTGATTGTAATATACCGAAAATGGCATACCTTTGTAATAATATTCAAACATTTTGTCGCATCATTTCGTATGCAATATGCAGTACGAATAACCATTTCTTTGTTGATGCGATAAGGGGGAAGGGGGGGGGGTGGTCATCAAGGTGTATGATACACATTAATTATATAATATAAAGAAGGGTTTCGGAATTTATAAAATTTTAATAGTCGAGAATCAAAGAATAAATAGACTTTGAATTTACTTGAACAACAAACAATGTGATATTTTCAGACAAAATGTTCCATTTCGCGGGATTAAAATAAAATCGCGAGATTTCTCAGAAAATATTACCCTTCTCTTGAGTAAAACGGCTTATAAATATGTGGATTTAAAAAACATAAAATATTATCTGACCAAAGGACTGTTGTAAGCTATTCGAACAGTGGTAGCTGCCGAAAAGTCTCACATGAAAAATTTCTGTAGTAATTAATATGAATAAACAGCGTTTAGGGAGGATGTTTAGGTAATAATTTATAACATTTAATTTTTAAGAACAGACCCGGGTGTCCTAAACTTTCCTTTCTCTGGTCACCCTGACGACTATACGAGTAATATTTATTTTTTCGACAGAATAAGAAATAATCGACAGTACTTAACACCCAGTTAAATGAACTTTCATCACACGAACTTAAATATATATAATTTCACGTGCCGTTTATCCATATCCATTTATTGTACAGAATGAAATTCCTTTACACGGCCGTTTTGTATGAAATATTCGTATAAATATAAATATAAAAAAATATTTT
Organism: Symmerus nobilis; assembly: GCA_027564815.1. NCBI lineage: Eukaryota > Metazoa > Arthropoda > Insecta > Diptera > Mycetophilidae > Symmerus > Symmerus nobilis. Next base: position 6,309 of record JANTOP010011518.1, on the reverse strand, counting down.
CTTGAAAGAAAAATGGGAAACGAAACGTGTAAAAATCGTTAGTCACGCAAAAATATATAAAACAATTCATTGTAGTTATATTTTTCAAGATACTACCTTTACAAACAACATATTTCACCGAAGAACAACAACAATTTTGTTTTGTCTTTGTTTTGAATATTTAATAAGATTATGGAACATCTTGCATGGACCACACCTACAGAACATAGACATCAATGTGTCATTGTCAGTCTCACAGACGGTTCCATTTAAATCACATTTTTTCTTGTTCCAAAATTGTGCACGCAATTTTGCCTTCAGGGAAAATAATTTTCTGAAAATAAAGAAGAGAGCTGACTTTGATACTTTCTTCCAGGGACACCCGGTTGAATTTAAATGTATGCAAAATCACACATTATTCGGTAATTTCCTTGTTCATGGATCCATTGTCTGGATTATGAGCTGAGAATTTGTCATCTGATGTCTTGTTTTATATTAATAGATACAGTTGGCTTGATCAATTTTCAGCCATTCAAATTTAATTTAAAATTGGACATTTTGGTGAAGTAATTTGAAGTCATTCTCTCCGTTTTCAGTGGGAGTTTTTTTAATGGGTTTCTTAGCCATCCACTTGAAATGGTCACATCTAATATCCATCCTTCGTGACAAAATTATCATTTATAGTATTTATTTTCTATAATTCTCTTAACATTACATCATTTTCTTCAAGATGTTACCATCATAGAGGTATTATTTATATTTATTTATTTAAGTGATTATCTATATATCTGTCCGTCTAGAAGAAATGACTTAATTCTGTAATGTTAGATATATATTTTTGTGGTCGTATTACCATAATATAAATACCATCTTTATGACCATTTTTGAGAACCAAACATTTCTTATAACCATCGGGAAAATAGGTGTTAAAAATAAACAAGACTTTTTACGACTTTTTCAGATTTTCTCCAAGTGATCTTCAAGGAGGACCACCGACAATCGGATAAAAAAATATACTAATATTACATAACGAGAAACATCTCTTTACAAAACGGTTTACTACTTGATGTAATGTTATGAATTGGTCATCGTTGTAGAAAATTGTTCAAAAAAAAAATTATTTAAAAAATTGTCAATATTTATGTAAGAAAACAAGCGGCTAATTCTTTTTGGTGTAATAGAGATTGTTAAATAATCATTTTTTTCCCTAATTTTACTTCAAAAGTTTTGTTTTTAAAAAATATAAAACATTAATCGGAGTCATGATTTCTTTGATGTAATATTTAAATATTTAATTATAAATATTACGAACGTATAATTTTGATGTCTTTATTTTAATTTAAATTAAAATACAATCACGATAATTTGATTAACCTTTTTCGGTGATGATTTCACGACCTGAAGTATCATTAATCAGGTACTTGCTAAAAGGTTGTATTTGTTTCTATTATTTTTAAAAATAATATTTCATAATATTTAATGATAAATACAATTTCTTTAAAAAAAATTATAGGGAGTCCAGTTCAATATAAAAGAATATCCTCCAAATGGATACACACTTTAATGATATGGAAATAAAATTGATTGACCTATATTTCAATAATAGAAGCATTTCCTATAGTTCAAATTTATATCCGAGAACAATGACTGTTAGAAGTTGCCAGGAAAAGAGCCAACCATCCCTATTATGCCATAAATATAATGAATTGATTTATGATATTAATAAAATCGATAATTGATTCACCTTTATTATGAGTTACGAAGTAATATCATATAAAGGACCACACCTTATGATATCGTTCCTTTATGACACGAATAAAAAATTATGAGTATTTTATTTATAGAGTATTAAACTATTTTAACGTAAATTAAATTTTGGCGCCCCACGTAGGGCCAAATATAGACAACATCTTTATTATCGTTTAAATGAGTCATCCTTCTCATTTACTATTCCAATTAAATTTTTATCGATTTCAAAATTGAAATGTTAAGTAGTGCAGAAATAATATTAGGAAAAAAAAATTAATGATTGATTGGGAAGTCGAAATTGCCGAGCGGATATTGATAATCGGTATGATCTCATATCGATGATTTTCCCTTAAATGATCAGTATATTTATTATTATTTATTTACCATTTATCTCTAATTATTTCTACGATCAAAATATATTTTTTGAGATGTTACTTAATTCTATAAATACAAATAATAAATAATTAGTACATAGCCGTTTTATTTGATGTTTATTAGATAAATTCTACACGATTTTTCAGTCAATTGTATGTAAATTGATGAAAAGACGAAGATTCATCACATTCTTAACATAAAAAGTAGAACATCAAGATTTCGAAAAAAAAATCTAGGGTGTGTCTTTATCGCCATCTCGATCTTCATCACAGACATGGTTTCATTTGGAAATTTATTATCTAAATTAAAAGACAATAAAATTATAGAGATATTTACGATGTTGCTGGATTTTATCTACAAAATTTTCATGTAAAGACTTAACCTTTTAAGTTGAATACTTAACTTTAATCTACGAAGTCTTGAATATTTTTCTTTCGAATATTTTTGTTTAGGAATAGAAATCATAAAATTTTATGTGTCCCTCGACATTTACCAAATTATTACCTATGAATTTACTGATGGTTGTCTTAAATCATTGAGTCCCTAATAGAGACTAAGTTACTCAAAAACCTAGTTATCAACGAAAATATCTGCGCGAAATTCCTCTGCTCCACGCTCCAAGCACCTAACGGGACCGAATCTAGTATACAAAAAAAGTACATTCAAGAATATAAATGACTTAATATTATAATGAAAGTGATGTCACATTACATCACCAAAGTTGTATTATTAAAAAATTGGAAAATAAAAAATTACATAATCCCATTTAATCGGTCTGATGGGAGAATGACTGCCAATCATTCAATGTTGGGTGGAAATATTATGAAATTTAATTTCATTTTATCGCTATGAAAGTGAATCAAAATAAATTAATTAGAGTAATGACCGGGTTTATTGTTAGTAAGGTCATTTCTAATTTAGAAAAAATCATCGTCTAATTCCGACTTTACCTATATCTCTGCTCAGGGAAATTTGTTATTTGGGCAACTAAAGTAACAATAGTTCAATGACTTTTAAACAATAAAAGCCAAATTATTACATAATTTTATTATTTATTATTCTAATAATAATCTTACAATAACATTGTGTATACTTGCACTCCGTAATCGTATATATTGTTTAGAAAAAAATGCTATTAATTAAAGAAGAGGTTATCAGGGGCATGTGTAATCCCCATATATGAAGTGATTAGTTTGCTTATAATTTCCCTGCAATTTCGCTACAATAATGTTTAATTTCAAGGATCATTTGCTAAACAATCAATATAATTTGTTTGATGCCAGATAAAGTAGCAAGAATTAGTTTTAGTCTGGATACCAAGATGGCGATTTCTGTTCATCAATATATCGTAATTATTTCCCAAGTGCAATTTGATTATTATTGACAGTTCCATTAGCTTCTAATATAATTTAGCAATTGTATGTAAATTACTATTAAACATTAAAAAAAAAACAAATTTATTTAAACAGCAATTTTTCTATCCTATATTCAGTCATTCAGAAAAAAAAAATTAAATTAACAATATTTTTTTAGATGAATTATTAAAATTTAAATTTAAAAGGGAATTAATAAGATAAATGACCTTAAACATATTAACAAATATTTTATATAAATTCTTTAATCTTGATTAATTTTCTAAACGAACGGGAAGTTAAAATTATAGTATTAAATCTATGTACGTACGTACATATCAAGCGACAATCGATAGACATGTATTCTGTTCGTAGCAAAATTATATTGGCTTTAAGATGCAAGATTCGTTGAATTAAAATATAGTAAAATTATATGAATTATTAATGTTAATTAATTAAACATAAAACTTTTCAAAGAATAAAAGATAAAGATAAATCTGCACATGCAAAACACTGTGAACCGCCACAAAGAGTAATTGAAAGTGGTCGTGGGCAAATATCTAGTAAATTTTCTGTATAAAGAACTGTAATAAATTGTATTTCATTCCGAAAGAAAATTTTGTACTCAGTACTTTTCCAATTGAACGATAATTTGAGTTATTTCAGAATGGAAAGGACTACTAGGAATAGAAATCAGCACCTGCCTGGCCAACGTTCGATGAACCTTAGGATATTGTGACTATTAAAAACTAAACATTGTTTAAAAATCTATTTCTGAATTATATTTTGAAATTCAATACATTTATTATTGTCTTGAAAAAAAATATTATAAACAGAAAATATAAACCGATAATTATGTTTACAACACATTGAATAAAACCCGACCCTTACCAATAATATTTGAAAAAAAAACCCACCGAACTCAAAGAGTAATTGAACCTTAACGATGTTGACACCCTTGTCATTCCTCAAAATAAATTTAATGGATGTTTTTCTCTCTATTTTCTATAAAATGTAACATTTCCCTATATAAAAAAATGAATGGTAAATTCTAATTAAAAAACATCCATATTTATGTTAACAGCCCATGTTAATCACATTTAAAACTAACGATTTTTATTTTTGTATTTTTTCAGGTTTCGATAGCTACTTTATATCGACACCCGGCTGATCCGACCTATATATGAGTCATTCATGGTGCTTATTTTTTTCCTTATTGTCGATTTTTTTATTTATAAATAATTTAACATTAAATAAAATAAATATATAATATATTGCCTATATCCAGATCTATTTCTAGCTCAGAAAGTTATATCAAGGTTTGATTCTCGCGTAATTTCCGGTTAGAAATTCTGTGCCTTCAGCAAGTATTCGCCGAAAACAATTTTCTTTACTAAAAAAAATTACAATTGATTGATTATAAGTTTGCCCTTATTTGGGATAGAAAATCAATTATTTTCCTTCCTTACGTCCACTGGAATGATTTAAGTTTGATGTCAAACACGTGACTTTTCCGATATTAAATCATTTAATATTTTCAAATTAAATAGGAGGAACTACGGTAATTACCCCCATAAATTACATCTTATTAAATCCATCACCCCATCTTAATTTCAATTTTATTATTACGTTCTCATGGTGTTAATTATTTTAATTAGACAGATAACCCTTATTATGTAAGTTTGAATTTCGAGTCCCAAATCACCCGATAATTAAATCACACATTTACTTGATATTACCCAACAATTTCCTGTCGAACGTCTAGTAAGAAATACAGAATAATTCCCATTTTTACGAGATTACTTTCAGCAATTTATCAATTTATTTTAATAAATTTGTTTCGAAAACATTATTCTGATGAGAGACGACAAACAAAAAAATAAAATAATTTTAATATCCCCAATTTAATCTAAATTAACTAATTTGTCGTTGAAATTCATCACCATCCACTTGTCTTGAATTAAAATTTGTGAAAGAGACCACTTCCTCGTCCAATTGAATTTGTGGATATGTTTCAGAAGAATGTTCTTAAAGTTCTAACCGTTGAAAGGGCTGTAGATAATTTAATTTATGCACAAATTGATGCATAAACATTTTAACGAACGTCATTTACATAATTCAATATGCATAGTTATCATATATGCATAAAGCAGTGACGGAATCAATAGGTTATGAAGCACTTCATATGTACCTCGTACATGCATTATATACTCTTACGTCCGCCCTTGACTTAAATATTTAGTAATGAAATTGTTACTAAATACATTGTCATTGGATTTTTTTTTAATGGAAAATGGACATTAAAAAATGTGAACAACGTTGTTTCCACATATGATATCTTGATAGCGCTTTTATGCAAATTTCTTATATGCAATTTTATCATATCCCATTAAACATATGAATCAAAATTAATTTTTTCCTTTGAATTCTTGCCATCGACATCATTTACATACAAACCAATTAAATGGAATTAATGGATTGCAAGTAAGGGATTTTCAACCCATTCAGGAGAGATTTGGAATTTTGTATGACGGGTGCCTTTACCTTTGAGGTGTTAAGAAATGCAATTTCATTAATAACTTATATATAAGGTTGACCCGACCACACAGTGAATGAATTTTATTATGCATTCAGAGTGTATCTCGAATATCTCTTCTCATACTTCTAAGTTTCGATTTTGTAGATCGGGAAATAAAGTAATAAATCAATATTTTCTCTGAATATTTTATTATGGAAATGAAATGACAGTTTTTATTGTTAAAGTTTAAACAGAGATATATAAATACCGAGATATTCAGCTTATACAAAAAAATCCTAACTTTTTAAAGGGTACACCTGTAAAAATCATAGGCCC
>JANTOP010011507.1:0-15154 GCA_027564815.1 Symmerus nobilis | reverse complement strand
TTTAAAACTCTACGTGAACGGAACGGGGTTGTGGACATTTCAATCGAAGAAGATATAAATAAAAATACGATTTATACGATAGAACAAACCTGCGTGCGTTATGAATTTGAATTCAAATCGGAGGGGGCAATCACACTTTTTGAAGGGTTTTAAACAATTTATATTGTAGAATTTGTTATAGAGCAAGTTTATTTACTTTATAACATGATATAACGAAAAAACGCTCCATAATTCTCAACCTTAATAACCTCAAAATAATACAGTATTAACAATCAACAATAACAAATACAGCAATATCGGATTGCAAATTATCTGGTTTGACATTTAATCATCATGAAGAAAACCCTATAACTATATAGTTAATCAAAAAAACGGGACTAATAATAGAAAAAAAATTTACAAGTGTTGCCCCGATTTACAATAGAAACCCAAGATTAGGCAATTTAAATTTCCCTAAATAAAATATAACAAGAAAAAAGGGAAAAATTTATCTCGTCTCACACTTAATGAATTTTCTTTTGAAAGGCAAACAAATTTGTATGGGATATGGAACCCGATAAGAGATATCTATCTATTCAATAGGTCGGTAGTTATATGAATTGTTCTTGGGTCGAAAGATAGTTTGTTTTCCATACAATACATTTTAAGTGTTTAAATTCAAATGTATTCTGATTTTATGATAATGTTTATGAATTCCTTTTTTTCTTAATTTTATTTAAATTATCAAACAGGGCAGCCGAAACTTAACCGAATAGCATCTTTAACACTTCAACTATTATGATAACATAGTAAAATGTAGAAGGAAGCATTTATGATTTTCTATTATATCTATGATGGTAAAATCATGTACTTGAATTCTTGAATTTCATTTGATGATTCGAACGACAAACCGTATTGGTTTGGTTTTTCGAATAAAATAAAAAATATTATTCCAAAACATTATACAGTTTATGGAATTCCTATCAAATCATATATCTTAACTGAACCTACACGTAATTTCATATCTGTATTTTTTCTTATCATTTCTCAAATAATTAATTTAATAATTTATTATTGGTGAATTAAAAATTTAAATTTCTGATATATTATGCAAAAGTTGTATTTTTACAGTTCGTGCTCCTTCCGTTGAGGTTTCGTATCGATATTATATATTTATGGAACAACATATAAAAATAGATAATATGAATGTTTCTATATAAAATAAATATCGCTTTGTATGCTAATTTGGATCCTTTATACCCCGATTTTGTTTTATATTAGTAAGCCTATCCTGCAGAGAGCATTCATTACAATTGTATGTGGAAATATTAAGTTCTATTTATAAACATAATAAATGAATTGTCGTTTTGGTTTACAACAATATGGTGCATAATAATATTTTATATCTTTTTATACAAATAAGATCATTATTACTCTATTTTATTTAACCAGCAATAGAAAAGCGGAAAAATCATCAAAAATAATAAAACACATCAATGAAAATATTGTTAAGGGGTAACCATTATCATTTTGATATTGTTAAAGATCTACATATATATGAGTATATATGTAATAGTAATGTATATAATTTCCATGACGTTTTCTTTGCCAGATATACTTGTAGAGACATATTAAAATATATTTTTTTTACATAAAAGGAAACCGATATTGAATATTTTCAATATTTGTAATAAAAACCAATAAATATTCAACCCCGATATTTATTAGTCTATCACTAGATCTGCAAATCATAACACAATCGTCTTACTTCATTAAACATTAGATTTTTTTAAAAATATATTTGACTAATATTGTCTGTTTTATTGATGAATAAGAAAATCCGTCAAAGAAAATAAAACTAAATATGAAGACTTTAATTATAATTATGATATTAGATGTCTGCACTATCGAAAAGCTGAAAATATACATGTTTAATTCAATTCGAAATGCGTGAAATATGGGAAACTTAACAATATGTATGTTAAATCTAAAAGTACGAGTATATTATTGATTCCAGGAATACAATTTTATATATCGGGAAATTAGTATATAAAGTATAGTCTGGCTATAATACATTTCTAGAAAAAACATTATTATTCATATACCATACATATAATTATTATGTATATCATGCATATTGCGATTTGATTGAAGTTATCCAAATTTCCTACACATTTACCGAACTTATCTTGAACTTTATTCGCTTTCCCTATTATTTCCGAGATACTTCACTTATTGTTTACGAAACTATTCGAACCCTTCTTTTATGCTTCCTTAGACTTTTGCCGATTGTTTGCGTGACGTATTATCATGTCATGTAATATTTTCCTTGATGTAATTATGACTTTTCCCTGAATGCACTCGATTTCCCTATTTTTGCGAGTTTTTCGTTTTTGTCCGATATGTACGCCAATTTTTCCTGTTTTCACCCCACTCGAATTTCCTGATTATTTCCCGATCTTCCCTGAACTTCTTACCAAAGTTTCCGGGGAATATTGAACAGATTTGGTTCGATTTTATATTGTCATATTATATATTATTTAATTATTAATTATGTTAATTATTTAATTATTTATTTAGCATTAATTCATTCGACATTCCCAAATTCTCGACTTTTCCTACATTTTCTCACCTTTTCTTTATTTTTCTTACCTAAATTTTCGAAAAGTGGGGAGTAAAAAAATAATAGTTGCGGGGAATGGGTAATATATTCGGAAACGTCTCGAAAATAAAGAAAAGTCCGGAAAAAATCGGGACGTGGAAAATAATCAGGAATAATATTGTGGATAGTTGGAATGAGACAAGATTCATTGCAAGCCTGAAAAGTTATCAAATATTCGAAGATCGAGATGCGAAGATCAAATATTCGGAAAATCGAGATGCTGAAAATGCGAAAATACTCGCTAAACAAAGATGATTACTTAAGAGACAATTTAGAAAGAGCACATCACGTCATAGGTACCCATCACTGGCTATCGAGAAGGTAAATCGGGGTTCGAGTAAAACTAATATACCAGAAATTCAGTGTGTTAAAGGTGACATGGGACTATTTATAAAGGGGGTGTAACGGGCTGGACGAAAGAAAAAAACCTAGCTAACAATTGCGGATACAAGAAGCTCATCTTCTTGAACTTAAAAAGTCGGTAATAGGCTTAGGGCGATGGGTATCAAGTTATAATTCTAATTAATATTGCTCTTATTATATTTATATTATTGTAAAATAAAAATTTGAAAATAATAATATTTATTTGAAATATTACTTTTTTTTTATAAATTTAAATGGGCGATTTTTTCCATTTCGTTTGCATTTCCAACTTTTATTGAAATCGGAAAGGGGTGGGACCAAAATTCTCGGATGTTTTCGAGACATATGGTATATAAAAAAATGAAAATCAGAAATGATGTCAAAATATTAAATTTATTTTACGCGTAATATGGAACTGTTTATCTTCAAGCCAATAAATTAAAAGGCAAGGAGGAAAATAATTCATTTCTATAATTCTTTTAATTTTCCAAGGTTAAAAATCAATTGTTCTTCAAATTCAAAAATCATAAAGAACTAACATTTTTTTTACGACCTATTTTTATAGTTTTCTTCATTCTATTTAAATTCTTATGTTAATTTAAATTGGGCTAGGTTACGAATAGAAAATAACATTGAAAGTGTCCTGATATCTTGTATACGAGGTTTATTAAATAATGTTGTGCGCTATTTTTCTTCAGATTCTAAAGTGAAAAGCTAATAACATTATTTACTTATTTTTATCATCTTCTTGAGGGGTTTTTTAATTACCATGTTAATTTTAATAACTTTCAAATTTATATGGGGTTTTAAAAATACTCGTCGAGTTAAGCACTAAGCATTCCAGCTGTAAATAAATCAATGACAATTATATTGGAATGTATGCATCCTTTGGATACAAATTTCCTTCATGGAGTGTTTTTAATACGGTGCTCGATTGGTATGTATAAATGTTTTTTTAAGGGGATCACCCAAGTTGTAGCGCGAAAAAATAGGTCATTTTTAGGATTTTTTTTATTGAAAAATATTACAATAAATAGTGTAATTATAAATGGCCATCATATAAGAAGTTTTTAAAAAGCCGATTCGCTGTGACTAATAATGAAGCGACCTGGATGATCTGAAATAAAAAATGAAAATAGATTTAGTTAAATAACAACATCGATGTAAAAAAATAGGCATTTTTGACAAAATGGCGGCTAGTCAAAGTTAATTGTTCGATTTGAACAAGAAAACGATCGTTTTTTTGACTATTAAAAAAAGTTTCGGTTGGAAAAAAAAATCGAACGATTAAAGAATAGATTTTTATGTATTGAATAAGCCTGCATAATTTCAAAAAGATCGGTTTAGTAGTTTTTGAGTAATTTTGGTCACCGGCTTGAGAAATGCCATTTTGAGAAAAATGTGTTTAAAGTTTCAACTTCAATTCAGAGTCTTAACACACGATTTTCTTTCTCTTTCCAATATCTCATTCAATTTTATTCGGATCGACTTGAAATTTAGAGGACATGTTTTTAGATACTTCAAAAAAAAAATGCAAAAAAAATCCGATTTTTTCAAAGTCACATCTAGTATGATCCCCTAAAATAAGGAGGATTAATACACATTTCATAAAAAATGTAATGGTATTTTAATTATTTACCATTTATAGGGTTTTTCATCCATATAGTATAGTATATAGTTTATTCCATTTTATTCATTTTGTCCATTCTGTCCATTGATCCAGATATAGTTATCGATTTAAATTCACCCGTTTACTTGAGGTCAATTAATTCATGAATTTGTAATTCTTTTCTTGCTATCAATTTCTTAGATTGATTTCTCGTAAAAGTTCAGTATAAAGTCTACCAACATTATATCAGTTGGAAACAAAGAAAGATGAGAAAAAAGCTATTAAATGCAAATTGATTTCAAACAAATTGTAAGAATAAATCGAATAACATTTTATTGAATCCAATACAAAACGAGTGATACTATTTGTACTTTTATTTATTTATTTATTTCTTAACTATTTAAGAGCATTTACGTTACCTGCAAAATTGATGATGGGTTTCACCTAACGGTACAGTAGATTTTATATATTGGAAATATGTTATATGAAATTTGGTAGGGCTGTCAAATGTTTTCAGGGATATAATTAAAATTTTGATTTAAAAAAACTTTGAATTTTGTAATTAGTTTTCCGCTCAGAATTGGACCCATATACGACTTGTTAAGAAAATGAAAGTCAGTTTTGCATATTGATATTCATTTTCTTACTTCTACAACAACCCGTCTTATAAGAATATATATTTTTGTGTTAATATGAAATAGTGGAAATTTATGTTATTTGTTATTGAAGTTTACACGGTTTCGATTCAAAGAGCTACAAAAATAAACGATTACCAGTGATTTAACATCCCTTTTATATTGCGTTTGTAATTTATTTTTTCTAATATAATATTAAATAAATTGCATGTCTTTTCAGTAACACCAGTTTGATAAAATAGTAGCAATAAATTTATATAAGTACTAAGAGTTTTTTCTTTATTAAAAAATAAATGAAATAAACGGAGTCAATATTAGGTGACACATTGTACAATGTCTATTTTACTATAAACTCAAATTTATCACATAATACCAATCACCTCTTAAACAAATATGCTGGAATGCATTTTCTTGCAAATGAAAAGCTAATAATAATGCTCTATTTTCCGGGTGATGAAGACGCTTTCATACATTTCTATATTCTATCGATTGCACTAACATAAATGGTATCGCATGCCCATCGGAGTTATAATACAAAAAGCCTGTTCTTGATTCTGAATTTAGCAGGGAAATCGATGGCTATATACCAGACTTTCTGAGTTTGGCTTAAGAGTGAAATACATGTTATATTAATTATGAGGGCAATATACCTAATGCTATTTAAGATATTATTATGCAGTTTTATTATTTTTAATTTATATGTTAATCATCTATCAATATTTTAGAAGGATAATGTTATTATAAATATATAAACTTATCCGATTTATCTCAAAAAGAGAACTATACTATAGAATGAGCTTCTAAAGCATAGTAAGTAAGAAACAATATACGTAAGTATTAGAATTATCTAATATCTACTCTTGGACAATTTATGATCATTTTACGATAATAAGAAAGCTTCAAATCGCTAGAAACCTCAATTATTTATGACCCCAATTTTAGGAATTTCAATCAAAGCTGTCACAAAAAATATTACATATTTTCATTTAAAATTTTAATTTTAACAAACTTTTATATTAAATTATCAAAATTATGTGTGTAATTACTTTTCAAATTAATTAAAACAAAATAGAAAGCTGCAAGATAATGGTAAAAAGTGATGTCCATAAATACAGCTCATATTGATGATAATATTGCCATATATCTCCATGAGTATATAATTATTGTAACAAGAAATGATTCCAGTATAACCAATAATTCCTTGTTGAAAGGAAAACGTCAAGGACGATTAATTTTAACTACTCACCGTCTCATATTTCTAAGCAAACGAAGCAAAGATGCAGTAAGATCGTTAAATATGCCAGTAATGTGTTTGACTGAAATCGAACTTATCCAACCGTGTTTAAGTCCCAATTATATGAAGGCTGTATTAAATCCAATATCATGTGCTGGATTACCGAATGCCGAATGCTTTTTTCACAATCCAGCAAATATAAAATTTAACTTTCCATCAGGTGGTGCTATTAAACTATTCCAAGCCCTCAAAGAGACTCAACGTATATTGAATATCCGGGGTATAACAAATGCATGTCCTCATGAAACACCTACTCCAGATGTCTTGAAGGCCGAGGTGCCTGTTATTGATCCAATATTTTTTGGTTTAGCTTCAGAGTCAACGGATTTTAACCATCCACAATCTATTGTTGTTTACATTTATTCAACTACATGCCCATATCCGGGTATTGTTCAGCAAGAACCATTAGCCGAGTTACTACAGCAACCACCAGAATACTATAGTCAGGACCAAGAGATGAATCCTCAAAATTGTGGACAATACAATCAAACTGCTGGATATGTACCACCTGGAAATAACCCACCACCTCAGGGATATAATATGCCAAATTACCAGCAACCTATAGCTTCCAATAATTTCCCACCCCCTCAGATATATAATACACAAAATGGCCACCAGCCTATAGTTCCCATCAATTTTCCACCAACTCAGACATATAACACGCAAAACAGCCAGCAACCTGTAGTTCCCGGAAATTGCCCACCACCTCCCTGGTATAATACGCAACCTTATAACTGTCCACCTCAAATATATAATAATGCTCAACCATATAATCATCAAATGCACTTTCCGCAACCAACTGCACGCGATGGTCCATATACGTCGCCCTACCAAACTAATCAACCAGGACAATATTCAGTAAATTATCCTGCTCCGCAAAATGGACCATATCAACCTTCAGCTCCATATCCCGAAAATACACCAAACGATCTCAATGCAATAAGTGATACAACTGATGCAACAAATGCCTGCCAACAACCTGACCGGTCGAAAAATCCACAAATTGGTAAATATATTAAATTAATCGATATTGTATAATGCTTTGCGTAATTATTTTAAAAAGTCCGTATTTTGATTCATTTAGCTAACCAAGAATCGGACAATAATAGTAAGAAGTAATTCATCCGGTTTAATGACAATTGGAATAGGAATGGAATTTAAGAAGTTATACTGGTGTCATGCACTTTCATAATAGAATAATATGGAATAATAGAATGGTATATCTTGAAATGTATATTTGGAAAATAATAAATAAATTTGTAAATCAGTTAACCAAATAGATAATTTCATAGCTGTCGTTTATTAAACTGGAATATTAGCAATCTGTTTGCCAATATAGGCTTTTGATATTTCCATGAAAGATTATTTGTATATCGCATTGTACACTTTGGACACGATATCACCTTTGGGTAAACGTTTGAACAATTAAATAAATAATTATAGAAGATTCTACAATTACAAAGTATATATCAAAATCAGGAAATGACTCTAAGGACATATCGTTTCCTATTGAGATACAACGATGCTTATTGAATAGTTTACTAAAAATATATGTAGAACAAAATATATAGAAAATTATTGTTTCGTAAATTTATATTTATTTCTCTTTGGTACATCTAACCCATATGCTTTTATACATGTATAACCTACGTACACCACGGGTGTACGCAACCAACGTGCATACCATATCTTACGTACTAAATCATATCTTTTTCTGATAATAAATATTCTAGAGTTTTTCTACTTTGTTATTCTCACTTCACTTTCACTATTAGTTATATTGTACCTCTTCCTAGAACATCTATGCCACTGGTAATGCCAATATAAATAACGTATATATGCCATTTGAATGCGTGGGACAAATTTTCTAGTTTGCAGTTGATTTCGGGTAAGAAAGTCTTCCTAAAAAAATCAGTTTCACTACTTTTAACTATCTTAATTCTTACTTTTCAACTTAAGGAAAAATCAATGCACTGCCAATTTTCAGAAAATGCTCGGAAATTTCAAAAAATCGAATAAAGTTTTGCAATTTTAAATTAGATGCAAATAAATTCGATATAAAAATTACACATGCCCAATTCAGGTCAAACTGTGGATTTAAAAGCGATGACTATTGGGTTACGAGCAGGGCGCAGTAAACGAGTAAACCTGCACTCGTTTGCTTATAACTCGGAAATGTATAAAGTCTGCACAAGATAACACCCCTATAGATGAATTTCATTTAATTTCAACAGGAATTTTTTAACTTTTATACTCACGACTTTTGATTTAAATGAAAAAAAAAATAGCCAACTTTGGAAATTTCAAAAAAGATAAAAATATTGCCAAGAATGCCTTATGTCATCCTTTTATAAATTTTTTGAAATATTATTATTAATTCTAATAATTTTCCCTGTTAATTAGACTAATTAGAGGTATCGCAAGCAAAAACCAGATCGGCCAGTCGCTCATATTTACTAATTGATAAATATACGGTTTTCCAAAAACTTTGACCTTAAATAACTTTCGCCCTTTGGTAAATATTCTGTGTTTGATATAGTCTACGACTCTACAAAATTTCATTGAAATCAAAAATCATGCGTCCAAATGTGCTGTTGAAATTATATGAAATTCGCCTATTATTTAAAAGTTCAAATTTTTCTATTAGCGATATTTAGGGAATATTATACTTCAAAATTACGAGAATTAGAAAAGTAATGAGATTTGTATATATAAAAATCAGAAAATTCCAGATAATTAAATTGGGCAATAGAAATCGTAGAAAATTTGGAATCGGGAATTCATAAAATCGAAAATTGAAAATAAAACTGTAAATTGTAGTTGTAAAGGACAATGCTGATTTTCAAAGTATTTAAATCGTTACAATCTCCTAAGAAATTCTTGAGCTTCACGAAATTTTAAAATTTTCGTAATTGAAACGAGGAAAATTGATGAAAAGCTGTTACAGCTTCTTAACTACATATAAATTATTTACTAAAAGATGAACATGCACCTCAAATGCTATTCATTAAAATTATTTCAAAGTTCAGTATATTCAAAAAAGACTCATATGCAAGATTGTGGTTTGCAAATGATATTCCCTTATTTACTATCGGTTTGTTACCTTTGGGCCAATGTCCCAGATTCTGGCTATATGGAAATCACTAGATTAGATGCAAAAGTACTAGAAATATCAGGAAAATTAGTGAATATAAATTTGGTGACACATTTTAAAAACTTTTATCAAATTTAGAGATTTGCTTGAAAAAGACTTATCTTTTCTTAATCCCTTATCATTTCCGAATATTTTTTAGCAATTACCACGTTTTACCAATATTTTTTGAAAAAATGCAAAGTTTTACTAATATTTAATACATTTTACTGATATATAAATCATATTTAAGTAATCTTCTTTTCTAGAGGTGTGGTGTACACTTTTTATTTGCATCTCTTTCTCATGTAAAATTTTAAAACATTGGAGTGAAGTGTACACCGCACCTCTAGAAAAGAAGATGACTTTAAAGAAGCGGTTAAATTGCCCTAATTTTGGAAGGATGTGGAGCTTTCACTGAAAGTTACATGTATCGCCTCCCTTAAAAGGGAGGTTTGCGAACATTCCAAAGTCTTTCGGAATAATTTCCGGATGTTTATCTAAAAAACTGATATTTATCTGAGAATAGCGGTTAATATTTAAATAACTTTTTTGTTAAAATTATGAATGGAGGAATTACCAAATGATATAAATATTCGACTGATGCAACATCATTTTTACTTCCGAATTAACTTAATCATTATTATCTAGTTGTGGGCTTTTATTATTATAAAGTTTTAAGAAAGTTTTTTCATCTACACTCATCTCACTTACCAAAACTTTCGACACAATAATATAAACCTACAAACTTTATGATATATTATTAAAAATATACTGATACTCGTTATAATAGCATAATTTTTATTTCTGTGAAATAATTCGTAAAACTTGAACACAATACACTAAATTTCGGGAGTGAATATTATATAACATTTTAACTCCTCTTAAAGCGCTGTATACATGACAAGTTATACAACTTCAATCACACTTTAACTGTGTGATCAATTTAAACCCCGTTTTCGTGGTAACAGTTTTTGTGATAGTTACTATCAAGAAAACAACTACAGCAATACCTCGCTTTACGGCCTAGATACATTCTAGGAAAGTTGGCCGCAAGCGAAAAAGCCGTATAACGAATCAATTTTTTTGTGATAAAATGTCATCTTATTTAGTGAAAATTACTATCAAGACAGTACTATTGAGGTGAATATCATGAAAGTACTAATAGGACAGATTCTTTTGAAATATAGTTCTTTTCCCGCTTTAATTTTTTTTTGTCAATTTATAGTGTAACAATATGCTATGGCTGAATAAAAAGTAAATAATATAATATATAAGTTAAGTTACTTATATATAATCTAACTTTCTAATTACACAACAAGGATAAAGGGGATAACTGTAGGATAGGATTCGGCGTTGCTCGTCATATATTAGTTTGAAAGTATGCGACATGGACAAATGGGAACATTAACCCACTTATATGTTTTTTTATTACTTTGCATGATATTCCTTGCCCAAATTTATGCATATATTTCATTTCTGATTTATTTTATGTCCGGGATTTGATATTATACATTGGTTTGTATTCATAAAATTTGTAGAAATGCAGAAAATATTTGGTGAATGGTTATAAGCAAATGGTCAAATTTACGCATTTGCTCAAAAGTATATTCATAAAACCTACCTACTTTTTATTCTCTTTTCAATAATTTATATAGGCGTATGCTTTGGGGCGTATTGCAAAATATCTTAAAATCGGCACCATATAATAATTAATTGATCAAAGAGAATTATTCAGTCAGTCTTTAACATTTCAATATGAAACCAAGTAGCCCTTCTTTTACTTGGTATTGTCGGTTACTTTGTATTAACAAGTATACTATAAGTTTATTTAATATTCACCCCTAAATAAATCGTTATTATACTATATCCATTCATATTAGTAATACTTTCCTTACAAAGAATCCAACTTTCTATTGTATACACAAACTTAACAAATAAAATATAAATATAATTTTTTATTCATATTAAAACTTATTAATAATATCTTAAATTGAAAAATGTTGTTCAATACGCCTACAAGAAAGAATATCTAAGATCATCCAACATTATGTATTAACTTCAACCTACATATATTCTAGTCTTTATCCTATATATTCTATACAATGTGAATCAATGATAAAGAAAATTGCTCAAGTCTACGACTAGGGATAAAGCTTATCTACTTAAGGGTCTTAATGTTTATAATAGTCATTGCTTCTTAGTATACTCTGTAGTATATTTTCTGTTGTACTATATTCCTCTTATTATAAATCTCTATTACCTTAACACTTTCTTTTCAAAATTGTTATCCATTACGGGGATTTTCTCATTTAATTCAATAAACTTCAAGTATTTTATTTATAATGTATATAATATTACGTCTTTTATTATTTTTATTAAGAATCACTGTAGTAATGAACTAAGACACGGTATTCCAAACTATACACGGTTTTTACACAATACGTGTTTCAGCATAATATAAACATCTTTAGATAATTCTTTAACTACATTTATGCCTATGACAATTTATGTTCGGTAGGGGGCGCCCCCTATTTTTTAGTTAAAGGGGAGCGCAAGCAGGAAAAGTTTGGACATCATTGAACTACTGAATGAACATTGTCTTTCTTCAAACCACTGTTTTCTGCTGATGTTATTATAACAAATATTAGTTGCGTAGGAGAGACAAGCTTAAAAGGAAAACAAATGAAAATTTGCAAGGACATCAATGAGCTTTTGTTTTAAAATTAACAAATATTATATGCGAAACACATAACTCGACGGATACATACTTTAACGTATGGGTTATTTGTACTTGTAGAGGTTTATAAACACTATCCTGTACCCATTGCTTGTTAAGTATGAATAGGGGATGTGAGGGTGAAATAAAAAGTTATCTAAGAATAAAAACAATGGATATGCATTAAAATGTGAATATATTATGTATATGTGTTTATAAAAGCAATGCAATTTCTCTATTCGAATATAGGTTCCGTACATCTTATAGTCAATTAAAAAATATCCTTTTGAAAAAAGGAATAAAATTTCATATAGTTCATATTATATGTTTTTCTTGGTAGTGTTGCAACGATAATCGTATATAGTATATAGTATATAGAACAATAAGCCGTGACTAGCAAATATACGATATATCAACTCTGCTAATAAAACACTAGCTTTCCTTGAAGATATCATCATTAAGTACCGATCGAACATTGGTTGATTTAGCGTTTGCCACCTAGTGATAAGAGAATGAAATGTATATATGTACGAACGTATTCAAGATTAAAATTCAGGGTCTTTATGGAAAAAAAGACAATCCCTCCAAACTTTTTAATTGACTGTCCTAAATTCTATAATCATAATTATCTATCCTATTATTATCCTCTTATTTCTGTACGCGACATTTTCTTTGTTATTCTTATGTATCATTAACAAAAACAAAACCTCATTAAAACGTAAATGAGTGACCATCTAACTGTCAGTTACACAATACAATTTATAATAGTACCCAGTACTTCTTGTATTCAACATTTTCTGTCATTGTGTAATACAATGACGGTTTAATAGACTTTACTGGGATGTTCCATTTACCTGTGGGCGGTCGTAAGGGATTGTAGTTGATTCAATTAGGATAAAAATTTCTTTAATTAAAGTATTGTTTTATGACTATGACATTATACTTTATTATTAAATAATTGGTGATGACTGTAAGTAGATTACATTCAGAATATTATAATCTTTCGTTAACATTTAGTAATAAGTGACATTATATTGTATTAAAATTTGAATTAGTATTTCCACCATAAGGATCACTGGGTGATTGTTTTTTCATATAAGAGCATGATTTTGTATTATATTTATTATATTATTATTTATATTTAAATTAAATTGGATATTATATTTATCCTTATATTTATATTTTATATTTTATTTTTAATTTTTAATATCATTACATTTATTCCTTAACATGTATTTTATTTAAAGGATCTGGGAGGATACCCATATAGCACTCACGTAAAAACATAGGTATAAATGAAAATTTGTTGTGGGTGATAAAGTATACACTTCATTCTAACTGCATTTAAGTATACAGTGCTATCTCGATTTAGTGAACGCTGATTTAGCTAATACTTTAACGAAAGGGCTATCATATTTATTACAACTCCTATATTGCGACCGTCCATCATTCCGAAATTCGAACAATTATGTCATTGACAAAGGGTTCATAATTCTTGAATTAAATCATTTGTTTTGTTTTACAAAACAAAAATTTGTATGCAGTTGATGTTAAAGGGCTAGGGCCTGGTAAAATTGTAATTTTTGCAATACATCTCCTTTTTTTATACTTTACACTTTTACAGTATATAAGAGAAGATAAGAAAATAATTTTTTTTTTTGAAAAATGCAGATTTTTAAAATTTTGTAAAAGTATTTTTCATTTAAATTGTTTTCCGTGTATTTTTTCGGCCACCCCTGTATTTTTTGAATATGTAAAAATATGTACAGTATTTTGCCTTTCCAAAACACTCTCGACCATTAAAATCGGATGGGCAATTTTTTTTGTATATATTTTGCAAACTTGCAATGTTTTCTATTTTTGTAAATTTTTGCTAAATTATGACGTCACATTTCTCTGAAAATGTGCTTCAGAAAAAAATGTGTTATGTCGCAATGTAATAAAATATTGTAACAAAAATTTAAAAAAGCTATGAGCTAATATAGAAAAAAGTTTATAGATTCTAGATATATTTTCTTGTCATTGTATATATATTGAGTGGATTCTGTAAATACATATTTTTGAAATACTTTGCCAATCATTAATCAGGCCAATATTAGAATAAAGAATAAGAGTGAAATTGTTACTTGGGTTATATATTGTAGATAAATATTAATAAAGTTAACGGAATTATTGTATAAGAGCTCTTTCACATTAACGTTTTTTTAACGGTCCGTTTTGTATGTCTACCGTAATAAACAACCGTGAATTGCAGAAACACATTGAATTGAATATATGTGTTCACACTGTCCGTGTACGTTATAAATATCGAGACGTTACCGTTGCATCAACGGATTGGTTTCTAAAATATCCGATGACGTACCGATGAAAAATCGTTCCGGTGTGTAGAAACCAATGTAATTAAATAGATTCGTTCACACATGCCGTATACGTCGGAACCGTTGAATGATAAAAAAATATAAATTAACGTAATCAGAATGGTGCAAATTGATTTATCATTCGTTTCTTTATGGTGCTTTCTGAAAATTAATTACAAAACTGTGTTAATTCAGCGATTTAATGATAAATTATGTGGCAATATGAATATTATCAGTTAAATTAACGGAATAGTGTGAAAGGTGTAAACGGTATTCAACCGGTTCGACAAATTTAACGTTCCGATAAAAAAACGGTCGTATGAAAGAGCCCTAAGGGCCTGAATATATTGGAGATTCGACTAACGATAATAGCGTCGATAAGAGAGACGAGAAATACAAGCGCATA
>JANTOP010011496.1:0-15154 GCA_027564815.1 Symmerus nobilis | reverse complement strand
AAAAATTTTTGGGGTCCCTGTGGTACCCCCCTTCGGACCATGTGTAATTTTTCAACCTTCCGTACGGGGAAGGTTAAGAGAGGTAGTTCTATGTATAATCTTTGCTTAAATAACACACTCTCACATGTTTCTGTTAAGAAAGTTTCTTCGTTTCAATGTTTTTCTGTAAAGACAGATGTTAGTAAAATTTGTTGTTAAACAATGTTTACTTTTAAATAGAAACTAGGTACCTTATTTAAAAAAAAGCAAATTTTTTTTATTCTTTGGTAATCCAGTTGTACAACAGATGACACAACTCTTGCATGAAACACATATGTATATGGTTTCCAAAGTTTACGTCAAAAAAACAAGGAGAGTTTAAGATGTAAATTCTATTATCTCTCAGATCGAAAGTGTAATAGATAGGCTAGTATTGCGGGTAACCGTGAATGTGCCTAAAAATGGGAGTTTTATTTTTTTTTATATATTGGATATTATCTAAATATATTGTATAAATATGAGATAAATTTAACCCTTTTTAAGAAGGGAAGCAAGAAATTTTAAGAAAAATATTATTTTATAATGCTAAATATAATTAATTCAGATAATTAGACAATTATGATTAAAAAAAGAAACGAAAAAAATTATAACGTGTCATCTTTTCCCTCTAGGAATTAGTATGTGTCATTTCGCTGAAGTGTAAACAACATATTTTTCTGTACACTAACCATGTCAACCTTTGTGCCAACAAAACACAAGTTGGTCTTTTGTTTTAATTTGAAGAAATATGCATCTAATGACATCAATTGGTATGTGAAGCATATGGGGAACATGCTCCATCAATAAAAACATGTGAGTACTGGTTCCGGCGTTTCAAAAGTCGCGATTTTAACAAACGCGAAGGGAGGCCAGTAAAGTGTGAAGTCGCTGAGTTGGAGGCGTTATTGAACCAAGATTTATGCCAAAGTCAAAAGGAGCTAACTGAAACCTTGGAAGTAACTCAACAAGCAATTTCAAACCGTCTCAAGGTTGAAACATGGGTATGGTGCAAAAACAGGGAAATTGGGTTAGGCAGCAGGGAAATTGGGAAACGGAAGGGTTTTTTGCACCGTATAGTAACTGACGATGAAAAGTGGATTCACTACGATAACCCAAAGTGTAAAAAATCATGGGTTAAGCCCGGGCAACTAACAACATCAAAGGTGAAGCCCAATATTCATGGATCCAAGCATATGCTCTGTATTTGGTGGGACCAGCTGGGTGTAGTGTACTATCAGCTGTTCCAACCTAACAAATAACGCATTAGAACACAATTGATGCGCTTGAGCTGCGCAATGAAGGAAAAACGGCCGCAATATGTCGAAAGGCATGGCAAAGTTATTTTGCAACACGACAATGCTCGAGATCATGATGCTCAGCCTGTGAAAACCTACTTGGAAACACTCAAATTTGAAGATCCTACCCCACCTGCTGTACAGCCCAGACATTTCTCCGTCCGACTACTATCTCTTCCGATCGATGACGCATGGCTTGATGGCTGAGCAGCACTTCATTTCATCCGAACAATGTAAAAAATTGGGTTCATTCGTGGATCGCTTCAAAAGACTAGTCCTTTTCTCGCCGCGGAATCCATATGCTGCCAGAAGATGGGAAAATGTAGTGGCTAGCGACGGATAATACCTTGAACATTAAATGTAACCAGTTTTTTACAATAAAGTTTTAATTTCTTGAAAAAAATGCTACGAATTAAGGCAAACTACCAATATGAAATTTAAAACTCGAGATTTCTTGGGATAACTGATTACCAGTAAATTATTTAGTTATATACTATAGTTTTTAATTATTCTAAAATAATGATTTAAACTTTTTGGTCATTTCGCAGCGTAATAATGATGAATAACAATATATTGTTATCTAACTTCGACCTAACTTCGAAACTACTGGACCGATTTTGGCCAAAAAATTAAATGAGATACTGTAGAATAGTAAAAAAAAAAATCACGAAAATAAACAAATAAATAATGTTGATTTTGACTCTTAAGGAGAGAATTCCCTCCAAAAAAAGACCGAACTACAGCGAGTGTGCGTTCTGCATCAATAATTATCTGGTAAGCGGTTATCGAGTGAGCAAACATTCCTTTGCTCGTGTTAATAAAAGATTGGGTGGAAAGCGGAAAATCAAAGAAATTAATTGTTCATGCCCGTTCGGAGTGTACGATGTACTAATCTGTTGAAATGTTTTTGCTTTGGTACATAACAATTTCTGCTGATCAGCTTTAATGCTCTCGTTGAAAATGGTGGATCAACTGTGAACTAGAGTAAATTCGCTTTGGCGTGGACGAAACACGGACATGTCGAATGTTCGTTTTTGCCCGCTTTTTGGTGAATTCCTGCCTTTATGTGTCACAACGTTTTTTTGCAGTAAATATTTTATTAAATCAGAATAGGAAAACTTCGTTTTATTAGGGATATTTCATAGTATACACATTTAATAAACCATTAGAGAAAAACGTATAGTTTTGAATCTACTTCGTTCGTATCTGGTGAATATTATACATGTACCAAATGTTAATCAAGTGATTAATATGAATATACATGTAAGAACAGCTCAATAGCAATATTTTATTTTCAAAACTTTCGTGATCAAAACGAATCAATTATATAATTTAAAACTGCAAGAACAACATAAAAAGAACAGAAACTTTCTTAACTGCTTGCAATTTATCAAAATAATTATGCTTTATGCAATTTCTATACTAAAAAAAGCTTCTTTTATAATATAATTGCACCTGTCTGTAATTTGTCTTCATTTTCAACAATATAAAAGCCTTACATGATATTTGTACGTTCCCTATACATGCAAGTAGCAACAAATTCCAGTACGAAATTAAATAAATAATCGCCCGCCGCAGCTACTGCAATAAAATTTACAGATAATTAGATTTCCAGGTAATGCCATAAATTTCGATAAAAATGTATGTATTTATACGTGCCAAAAATTTACTGAAACCCCCAACAATTCTACAAAAGAAAATCAATAAGATATTCGTACGCGTAAGTAGTAGAGATAATGAATAAATACATAGAAGAGAATAATGAATGGATAAACAGTATAAACATGTCATCTTTAAAACTGGGCCAAAACTATAATACATAGAGCGGAATTTACATTTTCTTATTGTAACTACTTTGGGAAGAGTAACTAATTCCTATTAATAAACGTCAGTGAAGGTACAAGTATATGGTTTTAGCCATTAGGAGTTAAATAATCGAGATATCCGTGAGGATTATCTGAAAAATAGAAATATCGTACATTAGATCGTCTGAAAATTTACTTAACTGCCGTTATGTAGATTCGGGCGAAGTTTGTCTCATCCTATAGATGAGGTGCCTAATTCAGTTTAAAGTAAATAATCACTGTAAACCGAAAGTCTAAATAAAAATCTATACAACATGCCGATTCCGTTCAAGATTTCTACAATTTTCAATTCAATAAAAATAACATTCAAGTCAGCAAACTATATTACCGACAGTAAAATTACAGCTCTATTAAAAAAATAGTTTCATAGCCCATTTCCATGTGTAAAAAATTCGGCAGTAATGGCATATGGTGATTATAATCTAACTACTTCGTATCAATCAAAGGAATAAATGCAGACAATCTTCAAATCGATCGACCCAGTACCTAAATTTTACGAAAACAATCACAAAATTCTCCACTACAGTTATCCAGTACATCTTGCTTGATCTACATGAATTCCCAATCTACTTCGTAACCATAACTCATAGTTAGTAAATAAATTGATAAAATTCACGAATTCACTTATAAAAAGTAAGGAATCTTGAAATTGATATTCACATATTCATAACCACAACGAGTTCAAATATACATTTCTAATATTTTCTAAATATATATCTAGCATATATCTAGCAAATATTACTAATCATAGTTAGTCTTTTTATTAGTTAGTCCTAGTCCTAGTTCTTCCTAATCCGAGACTCCTATACCTAATTCATACATACAGCTGGAAAAAAAAAACATGGACAACGCAAGAGTATAAGATTTCTACTATGCATACAGGTAGCAGCCTACAATCAATTCTACTGATATTATTAATTTGAATAGCAACTTAAATTGATAATTAACTTTAATTTATTATATACTCGTATACGTTTTACAATATAATTTTCATTATAACTATAAAATGTAATTTTCTAACTACAATCTTGTCTAATAAAAAAGTTCCAGATACTTAACTACAAACATTAACCAACTTAAGTTTACAATAGCTCAGCCCGAACATCCAGAAATTTTGTGATGTAGCATAGAATTTATGTTCTACCATTGAATTTAATTTCGTTTTGCATATTGAAATTACACCTATTTGATATAGTTACCATACACTGAAAACTTACATAAATGAATAGTTACGATACGATAGATATGGGACTACATATCTCCCACCAACCTATCTACCCATGGACTACAATTTATTTAATGTGCTTTAAACCGTGATATAGAAAACTTTATACTGGTTAGATTACATTATTATAAATTTCGAACAATAAAGTCGAAACGAACGAATCAATACCGTGCATGAAACGTGCTTAGAATTAGAGAATTTTCTGGTCTGAGAATGGATGGGATGAATCGAGGTTGTACGGGAAGCCGCTATAAAATAAAAACTTTTCCTCGTTTAATGTCTATCAATACGAAACCTACTATGTTCACCGCCCCAAAAACTCATTAAATAAAAAATTTCTGTGAAAATACTTCCCTTATTTCGAAAATAATAAAAATAAAAATAAAAAGAATTGCTCATTTTTGTTTGCTTTCTGAAAAAGGAAAAAAGTTGAATATAAAATAATTCGATTCTCTATCACAACTCTGTTAACGCGCAGCCGTGCTTAAACATGGAAAAAAAATTATCGAGTGCAGTAAAAATACAGTTTTTGTATTTTATGTACAAAATTATACTTGAAAATGTAATGGTACCGAGAACCTAGCGTACACTTTTAAGCTATACCACTTAAATAAACATTACATTACCTATCATAGATAAAACTTAATGTTCGATACTTATATTAATAAATAGAATATATTTATAACACATCCAATACAGCAAGCAGAAGCAAAGACGACGATTCTTTATTGCATAATTTGTCTATTCCAAGTTATCCATTATATTAAAGTAATGGTAGTAAGTAAGTAAGTAAGTAAGTAAGTAAGTAAGTAAGTAATTAAAGAGATATGTGCACTCAAATGTGCATTTTTTGAATTTTGCCATTTATATCGAAAATTGGGGCTAATCGAAAAAAATCATTATCGCCATTCGTTATGGTAACAGTTTTTGAAAATTTGCACATTACCATAGTTTACAAATTTCGGAACATTTCTGGGTCCATAACATTGGACAGTCATTTCTTATGTAATTTCTTCTAATTTAGTTAGTTTAATAAATAGAAAAAAACTCGTTAAAATGTATAATTTTACTACAATTTGAATATTAAATTTTGGGGGCCAACCACTGATGGTGGCCAATCATTGATTCCGCACCCTATTCCCAAAAAGTTATCGATATTTGAAAAGTAAAATTTAACTTATCCAGTATAATGTTTCTTTTAATGCATAAAAAACAGTGTTATGTAACACTTGCCAACATTTTACATTTACAAGTTTTGCCAAAATATAATGTTGGGCTATCTTATGTATATCTAGGATTTTTGGAAATTCGAAACCAATTTCTTAGCGAAATAAGCCTTCAATTTTACAGGTGCAAAAACAGCACAATCCCTGTTGACCCTGTTGACTGTTTAGTGTAATTACAAATAGGAGGAGTACTTGGTATGCAAATCTGTGGTAACAAGCATTAACTGCTTAAGTGTACTTAAGACGAAATTGAGTTATCTACACTATATTTTTAAGTAACTATTACAGTAAAATGTCGTAAACGTGATAATTTGAATTAGGTTTTACTCCCCTTAAGAGTACTAGGCAGGCAGTCGTAAAGTCCATTTCTTCATTTCATTTTTCGAAAGTAGAACTCTTCCTGAATATCCCGTTACTCTTATGTCGAAATTATGAAAATTGTTGATTTGGTAGCAGAAAAGCGCGGACTCGGTTATATGCATTACTCATACTTTACTACATGCTAACATTGAATCGTAACAAAAACTTTAAACGCGTTTTTCTTGAAATTTTGTCCTGATAACTCATAACTCATACCCCCCTAAAAGTAGAAAATTATTAAAGGAAAAAATTACAAAATCAACGTTTTGGTTTTCCCTGAAAAGTTTGAAAAAGAAGAGTTGAACCTTTTCAAAATGACCGATTCATTTATAATATGTTAAAGGGGTAAATTGTTTTCTGTCGCCTTCACCTGTGGTTTTCATGGTTTGGAACAATGGCTTATATTTCTGGTAATAATTATCGACCAGGATAATATATTCCATCACCAACACTAAATACACACTAAATGGAACATAACATAACACTAGATAACATTAAATGAATATAATAATTGTTCCCAAATATTAACTCTGAGGGTATTGTTAATTCATCAATTTGTGACTAATCCACCTTAATTTTGTAATCCTTTATATCAAAGAATTGCACTCCAACGTCAACTCTACGGAATCGGTAATTCATGTGCCCGAGTGACCTTAATACATATATTGGAGTTACTCTTATCAAAAAATATTACCATAGGTATTTCAAAATGGTTGAAAATTGGTTCAAACTGGTTCAAAATTTCCTGGTGCTAAAAACTTAAAATCAATGACAAGAATATGTCATTGATTAATGCGCCAGCCGACTCAACATGTAAATATAAACCATAATTTAGTAGTTTTTTCGCTCTAACCGCCTTAAAATGTGAATATATAAGCAAACACAATTTATTATTAACTAGCTGAAAAGATGTGTTATGAACTCAATACAGAGCAAGCAGTACGGAAGTTTCGTATTTGATTTAGTTAGATTAGAAAATCTTATATACATTATATTTCTCTATCTGTGAAATATATACATCTCTAACTCGAGTATACTTATTAATACATCGAGCCTAGAACGTTCAACTTATATTCAAATTATACGCCATTATTTTCCTCTACTACATTTAGTATAGCGGAATTAATAAATTTGTATTTCGATACTCCACACAAATATTAATGTTTAAAATTGTAATACATTGCAAACCCTGCCTATAGCATTTAAATTGATGACAAAGTCATTGTAAAAGCGGATAATTTTGTATCAATAGCCCCGACCCGTTCGCAGTAGAACAACAGCCAAAATGTGTAATAATATTCTAATTTATTTGGAAATGTTGATGGTTTTATGTTTGTTCATATACAGAAATTGGGGTCTTTATATGGTACTTTACGTTTTACAATATATATGAATCAAGAAAATGTATGAGCCTAACATGACAACCTCACATGTGTAACTTCCAATAAAATATATTTATATAATACTAAACTCTAAATAATAACAGTGATACCATGTATGAGTTAATACACCCTCCAATAAGATTATATGGCTCCACAAGGAGATTTAAATTCTAAAATTTATTGTCCACGTACGAAAATACGCAGTGACTTCATAATAGTTTTTGATAAATTTAAATTTTTAATTTCGAATTGAAATTAAGGTGGAGTGATTTTGCCATTTCACCTATTAGTTTTAACAACATTGTTACGAACTACTGTATGGTAGACAGGTGTAAGTAGGATAAATTTTAACATTTTGGCCTGTAGCGGCCATATACAATTGAATTTTTCTAAACTTGTAATACCATTTTGTAGCCTGAACCTACTGGTATTTTTATTAAAAGAACAGTTTTCGGATTTGCTTATTAAATTTTCTAGGAAATGGGTTTGAAGCCTGATCTAACTAACATCCAATTTTTCGATTTTTTGGTGTAAGTAGAATCGCTTTCGAAAAAATGTATTCAGTTCGAAAAAAGTAATTTTAAGCATACAAAATGTATAATAGCGACGTAAAGAAGAAAATGGAATGCGATTTTTTTTTCCAAACGAACGGATAGACTTCATTCTGAATCGGATAGAATTTCTTTAATATGATTATTTCTGAAAGAACATTCGATTTACGTGCACATTTCTTTACCATATTTAAGGAATTGTACGAATTGTTTTAGCTAAAATACAAACTAATATACTTGTACGCAGCAAAACATGAAATTATACAGAAAAAACATATGATTCTACTTACACCAAAACGACTGATCCAACTTACACCAATTGTAGTTTTTTG
The DNA here is from genome assembly GCA_027564815.1 of Symmerus nobilis. Taxonomy (NCBI): domain Eukaryota; kingdom Metazoa; phylum Arthropoda; class Insecta; order Diptera; family Mycetophilidae; genus Symmerus; species Symmerus nobilis. The sequence goes on along the minus strand of JANTOP010011496.1, from coordinate 6,900 downwards.
CAAAAATCTATTGACCACCAATTTTTATGAAATATCTGATAAAAATGCTTTTGGATTCTTAAAAAGCAATTAATGACACCTCATTTAATAGAAGAAAAATAAAAAAAAATCCTTGTTTTAATATGAAAAAAAGTAAAAAGGTTAGCACTCAAAAATTAATTTTGCATGTCAAAAACACACATTCGCCATTTTGCCAAAAAGTAAGCGTCATGCGCCTGTCAAATTTTCAAAAGAGATGAGTTAGCATCTCAATACCAAGATGTCTTATACGAGAAATTTATAATTACAAATCTTTTGATAAACAAATATCTGAAGCTGTAATTAACAAGTTTTCGATCCATTTGTGGTACCTATCAGACGAATGAGTTGCGCTAAGTTTGTTGGACGAAAACGCTTCGTATGAAATTAAATCGTATACTAAAACAGCATTGACTAGTACTACAAGTTAAGATTAATTTCGATTTATTTTTACTTTTAAATATTTTTTATTACTCAAAAATAAAATTTTCAAAATTTAGAAAAAATTAATTGGTTTTTATTGAAAAGTAAATGAATATAAAATATTCTTATAGAAATAAAAAAGTTTCGTCTTTTAAAATATAAATGGCCATAACTTCCTTATGTGTCAGCCCATTTTTTTTATATTTGGCTTGTTGAAAAGGTAATCGATTATAATAGAATATGTATTAATATTTATTTATTTGTTAAATATCACTTCACTTCAGATCTGAAACTTCACATTTTATTGTTTTTCATCTATTCGCATATTTTTAGGGGGATCGATTTAGAAAAAAGATACTTTTGGAAATAAGGGCCACCCTAATATATATAATCATATAAAATTAAATGATTGAATTTGTGAAAATCAAAATCATGCGGGGGAATGTATCCAGTCATAACAATATTAAATGCAGCTTTAATAAGAAAAAAGGGTAGTTTAATACGTAAGGAATTCTCCAAAGTCATTACCACAGTTCAAAATTTTCAATTCACAAAATCATAAGTGACCGATTTTAATTGGAAAAACTTCTATTCGAACCTAGTTGGGGTGATATGATTTTTATTGTATGGCAATCACTCCACCCTAGTATACATGTACAGTGCATCCATATACTTTTCTATTTAATTTGATTAGACGTGTAAGGATCTCACAATGTATATTTATGATGCATATAAATTATTCGACTTAATGAGTTAACTAAAACTGATAAAATAAAAGGGTCTCAATTATGCATGGGAAGTTGTAATATGAAACAGGGATGATAATCAACAATATTATGATAGGGATGAAATAGGGAGGATCAGACAATCCATCGGGCCAATTTTGTCCAATTCAATGAAATAAAATTATATTTTAAAATGCATTCAGCCATACATACAATTCTTAATCTATTGAATAAATAAAGTCTTGTGTACGGTTAGATAATGGGATAAATTTTGAAACACATCGCAGTTCTACAATCATCTAAATTACTTTATATTTTAATGGTTCAATAGACAGTTAGACCGCATTATAGTATTTATCATAGACAATTTTATGAGGAGCACTTTCTTATTCGAGTTAATTACCTATAATTAGAAAATTTACAAAATGTAAAATAGAGAAATTATTTAGATATTGGGTGGAAAAGTTTAAAGTATGTTAACACTTAGGTATTAGTATAGATACTCCCAGGAGAAGTGAAACCAATTGTCGTTTTTCCATGTGCAAAAAATCATCAATCTCTCATAATACAATTGATATACCTTGATAATTCGTTTGAACCAAATAAATTGAAGTTACCCAATAACTGTATATTTCCGTTATCTTTCTATTTTACAAGTATTAACAAATACCAATATTTTTAACAACAATTTCTTGATTGTAAAGGGGTTTTCAATAGGTGTGACTGAATGGGATAGCCGCCATATTTACTTTTCAGTTTAAGTCAGAATGGTATACCATTTAATTATGGATACATTATGTGAATTAGCCAAATTTCTGTGGAGTGATTTAAATGCAAACGCTATTCATGAAATACAATTACATTAAAAAAAAAGTTCCAGTAAGATACGGCTTCTACATGTTGTTTCTGTGGCCTGTGAGCAAACAAAAAATAGGAGAACTTAGTTTTGAAGAAAATTTTTAGTTTAGATAATATAAAATAATCGTTAACCAACTTTTGCTAAAAGAATATTTTGCTAAAACTCTATAGGCTTACTAGCTTTACGCAATTTCTACGACCTTGGTACGATATCTTTGATCCTTATTTTTACAAAATAAGGACGGAATATGCCATACTGCCACGACCATCGATTTATTGAAAAAGCAATTTAACAATTCGATAATTTCAAGTAATGGTTCCGTCAATGTACGGTTCTGTCCGCCTTGTTCGTGTGATTTAACACCGGTGGATTATTTTCAATAGGTCTGAACAAGTGTATTTCCTTGGAATTTTCTTGAGCCTAACAAGAAATCTTACAAAATTACAATCGAATCATAATGATATTACCTAATATTTGATTTTTTATAGCAATTTTTTAATTATGCGGCATAACTGCTCGTCGTAATTTTGGAGACACAGTCACACATGTCATTAACTTACAACGAGACCACATGGTAAGTCGGAATTTTTTTTTTTTTATTTATATATATGTAAAGTTCCTCGCTCGAATATGAATTTCCTTAAATATTACGACGCACTTTTCTACTATTCTCGAGAAAATCGACTTTGAAATCTTCCGATGCCGAAGTGGTTTTTCCATATTAGCTCCCTTATTTACCGTCCGATCGAAAAGTAGTCTTCCGGGCGCATATACAACATGTGAAAATACACCAGAGAAAAATATAAGATAGGTGGCGCTGCATACAATAATTTCGAGTTTTGTTTATAGGAGCAGTAAAAAGGCGTCCAATAAGAATATGGTGTACTACAAAGTTGTTGCATGTTACATGATTATGCGTCCAATGATGTCGAACATAATATGTAGTTTGGTTAACCCTTTAACGGTGGCGGAAAAAATTTTGGTTCGGGGGAGAAAGTGTTAACCAAAAATATTCTCAAGCAATTGCAATTCGCATAGTGCGTATGTCAGAGGGACATTGTTGCTCTATAAAACAAACTTAAGAAATTTGGGTTAACCCTTTCATGCCTTTTGGACTGAAAATAGCTTTTTCAGCAAATCTCCTCCAGCGGAGGGGGAGAGAAGAAATTTGCAAGTCTCACAATTTTGTTGGATAGAGAATGAAAATACCTATCGACTGATACTAAATACATGGGGGCGTTTAGAATTTTTTCTATCATTTCTTGAAACTAGACATCTCACGAGTATCATGATGTGACCACGGTTTATTATTATATACGCGAACATTGTATATTTAAACTATACAATAGGGTGGAGCAGTGGCGGTACTTCAAATTGTTGCCTCCCCCCACAAAATATTATTCGGGCCAATACCACAATAAAGACACACATTTTTATAAATATTTTAATCAAACAATACCATACACAAAAAAAAAGAGAGAAAAAAATAAAAAGAGAAAATATATTTAAAATTTGAAGTCCTTCTTCCTAGATTTTAAATTTGCAAAATCGCTAATTACATCTTTTACTTCCATATTTGTTGCTGCGTTTGCTTCAATTCCTAATAAGGAGAGATTATGCAACCGTTGTTGGCCTGTTATTTTGCATAAACAATTTTTTCAGTTTTGAAAAGGATCTTTCTGCCGTTGCCACGGTCTAGGGTAAGAAACAATAACAATGCGGTAATGACATGGGTAAAATTTGATGATATATTGTAGCGTATTTTATCAGTAATAACTCAGCTAATTCTTTTATACTCGAAGATTTAACAATATCCGCTCTAAGCATAGCGGTTATCATTGTCAATTGTGTTGGAAAATCTGTCGTTAGATCATCTTAATATTTTAATTGACGGGCTTCAGTTGATTTTAAAATTTTGAGTTCTTCCATTTCTACTAATTGTGGAGGTACCATGAACGCAAATAAATTTGAAACCTCATGAAAACAGGATCAAAAAAAAAAATAATAACTACGGTTGCTACTAGTATTTTCGCAAACATGTATCGAGAATTTATCACTCTTTTTATGATGGATTTGGGCCCCTTTGGGCCATTACCGCCGCTGGGGTGGAGCGATTTCTATCCGATTTCGGAATAGCATTTTATGAAAAATATCTTACATAAAAGGGACAGAAAATATAAATCGACTTGGTGCAAGAGGTAGATGAATTTTAAGAAGAAAGTAATGTACTACAATAGTGATCAGAACCACCAACATATCATAAAAATGCTATTCCGATTATAAAAAAAACACAAACAAATTTTTTCATATATCATCACTCTAGTATACAATAATGACAACTGCCCACTTACTAAACACTTGATAATTCATATTTTTCAATATAACATAATTGATAACATAATTATAACAAAAAACCTAAATATGTCGTCAAACAGTAAAATTTAGTATATAATTAAAAAATATATCAATAAATGTAAATAGCTTGATATTCTTTAATATTAACTAAAAAAAAACTTAAATCGCGCCGTCCAGTGACTGTATTATCATTTACAAAAAATGTAATGCAAAACAAGAAAAGATTTTGAAAGATATGCATTTCAGTTATTTAACAATAATATTGTACCGCAAACTTACACTAAACATTAGGTTGCATCGAATTTGACCATTTCATATAGATCGAGGCAACCTCTACTAAACATACCTACATGTAATTTTCTTAATGTTTGCTTGACGTTAATGTGAAATGGTCGGTATGCAGATTAAAACTACGTTAATTAATTTAAAAACTAAAAAAAAACATGGAAATGAATTAAAGGACCTCCTGTAGAATTAAACCACAATTAAATTCAACCATCAGAATGATTATCATGTACAGTGCATGAACCCAACAAAGTTAACCCAGGAGGTAATTTTTAAAAAAAAAATTATAGAAATATTAATTAAATTGAACACTTTAAAACCAAAAGCATTTAAAAGAATCATTTAGGTTTAGAATACATACTATTCATATGTATAAGATAGTATGCGACCTCCTTATAGTTTATGATAATTTATTAGACTCTCTTTTACAGTGCACTAATGCGAGAGCATAAAGTAAGCATACCTTGTTCAAATATACATTTGAATTTGGACAAGTTTTTTATAAATTGAAAACTCCTTGAGGGGTTTTATTTCAGGATCAAAACATGTTCAATAGATTATTTATATCAGGGCAGATGGTTGAAGGTTTCCACTTTTAGTGAAAAAGAGAAAAAAAAACAAAACGAGAAGTTTATTCTAATTACCATAATAATTTAAACCTGGGTAAAAGAATGCTTACAGAATCTGAAAATTGTTTATTCAGGTAGATGTATACGTTCATATAATAATGAATTTTGCTTTATGGGCAGAAATATATCAATAAACAAAAGGCATATTTTACATTATTATTGAAAAACAATATGCATAATTTCATGATTTTAGATCATTTTACCGGAATAAATTTGAATAGACGTAGAGGTATACGTACGAAACGAAATATACACAACACACCCATTAACGTTGTCGTAAATTTCTTTTATTTATTGAAACGAAATCAATTTGAAATTTAAATTACAACAAACTAATTGATTTTAAAAGGCTTTCATGCTCTAACTTAATTGGGGTTGGAAATAAATTTAAGGGGGTAATTCCGAAACCATTCTCATGTATAGGTGTTTGAATTCGATATCAGAAGGGTAATGTTAGGTGTATGTATAGCTTATGGCAGCCAAATTGGCTACCTGTGCAATCTCAATTAATGAAAAAGATGTCCAGACACAGATACCAAAAACAACAGTCCTCCATAATCGACCGATTGTAAAAATTTTCCAATTATCCAGTATTACATAAAATTAATTTTTACTTCTACGTATTGTATATTATGATATTATTTATATATTATACATTATTTAATTCTACGAAATATGTCAAAGCTTCAGGAACATCAATAATCATAATTCGAATGTCCAAACTCAAGTTTGTGTTTGCTTCAACTGACACCTGACACATAGATGTTTTCAAAAAAGTCGGCAAATAAGTTACAAATACTTTGGATGTCACTTAATCTGTTTCCGGTTCCACCTAACTCCATTAAAGACCGCCGTTGTTTTTCTTATTTTTGACAAATTTCCCGAAAATCAACAAGTCTAATCGTATAATAGTTGAATCTCATGAAAACATATCGGGATATGGCAAATACGGACATGAGATATAGAAAATATAGTGAAACTATTGCAAATATGTAACACTATGCAACGGTAGTTCAACGGCACTAGAGGGTACCATTGCCGATTTATTTCTTTTTTCGGAACCCGGGAAACGTGAAAGTTCGAATCAATGTTCCCGGTTTTCCCGTTTCCCGCAAAATTTGTAAAAATATTGAAAAAAAAATACGTAAAAAAACTTATATTTGTTTAAAATAAATACATGAATAAAATGTAATTCAAAGATAACAAACGTATTTCATTATAATCAACACGTGAAATTAACATAAAATTATACATATTCTGAAATCTTAAATTACTACAAAAAATAAAAAAATCACTTCATAAATTAGTTTTTAATTTTTATAAACAATAACTGTTTAAAAAAGAAAGATAACCATGATCTTCCTTTTTTAACAAAAATTTGACGAAGTCGACAACGGCCTCGCTTCTATACAAGTCAGCTATATCATTAACGCGTGTATTTCTATTAAATCGGGCGACTACTTCTCTTAGGCTAAGGTTACTATGGATGCGTGCTCCGACGAATACTCGCTCTGACGAATTCCGACGAACTACTCGTCAGAACAAGCCGGTTACACTGTGCGCGTTTTTTGCTTTATTAAATGTATCAATAACAATACATTTAATA
>JANTOP010011485.1:0-15163 GCA_027564815.1 Symmerus nobilis | reverse complement strand
AAGTTGGACCAAAAAATACATATCTACAAAATTTCATTGAAATCGCGTGAGTGGTTTCGGAGATTAGCGCAAACGAATATAATGACATAAGATTTTTATATATTAAGATTACAAATTAATAAAATAAGAAAAATCGATTAAGAGTCGACAAGCAACTGAAAATATAATTGCTTTGGAGTTGGCCGTTTATAAGTTTATGGCAAGTTGCGTTTCAGTCGCGCCAGTGGACGAGCTACAATAGAATATCATGCGTCAGACTCTCAAGCAACTGTTGTCCGACACTCAAATGATGTTTTTTCAAGTCGTGTTGCAGTTGCGTTGCTTTGGTGGATGAACGGCCTAAATGAACCGATTTATTACAGAAAAAAATGGTTTTGCCATATCGTATTACTGCAATGGATGTAATCGGGGATCTGTTTCTTTCGAAATTAATAATTAAATTATTGAGTTTTATTTCCAAAATAACATTCCAATCCAAGGTATATGCATATTCTTTCTATTATAACATATCCTAAAAAGTAATTCATATAGTATATCTATTTTTAGGATTGTAAATATGAATACCACCTTAATTGGTTCAGCCGCTATCGAATGCCAATATAACCGCCGTCATTTGTTGATTTTGAACTTGCCTATCGCAAATGTCGCGTATCCAACAAATATACAGGTGAAACGCAGATAATTTTCTTGTGAAAGTCGTTTGGAAACCGGTCTCCATATCTTCTTAAGTTATTTAAAAACTGATTGCAATATCTCTTTAATTTATGATCCTGATACTTATACATATCAAAATTCATAATAAAATATACATTCATTCAGATAACGATGAATTACAACTTTGCTAACTTATAAATTATGAAGATGATTTTAAAATATAATTTTAAATACTCGAAATCAAACACAATACCGTCGCGTGCACGCCAAAACCTCGAAAGTACAAGTTTCACATCTTACGAAAGTTAAATTTAAATCTTCGGGCACTTACCCTGGATTGTACATGTATTATTTACTGCCAATGTATTATTATTTATTTACTGACTGTATTATTTACTTAATTTTTAATAGAGCTGTGGCGGAATTATGTTCTAAAACAGACGATATTTTGAAAATCATCAAAAAACTACATAATCGCGGTATTGGTATACAACAGACAATATGAATGAATTGAATGAACATTTTTTTATTGTTTTCAATTTTCTATTAACATTTTATAAAATATTAATATTTTATTTATCATTATTTAAATATAATTATCTCTTTAAAGTCAATTTTGCACGCTCTATGCTAATTATATGAATTAGGTAACAAATTACCCTTATTTTCAAAAGCCCGAGGACATCTGAATCCCTTGTTACATTTACACACAATCCATGTAACCAGCCCTCGAAAAGAAAAGAAAATTCAATGCGAAAGAAATTTTAAAAAACATGTATATTTTGCATTATCCAGCTAATCAAATGAACAGCAAGCAGCTGTGAAATGCAAAACAAAAACCATTGTTTTTTAAAATAGTTATGCGATTTTATTCGTAAACGCCATATGCAATTTTTCAATTTTAAACTAACAACCGAGGGAACGAGATTTAGGGCCCGATTCACATTCTTTTATTTTATTTTACGGGCCTAGTATCTTAAGATTATCAAAGATTTCCCCGTAAAAATTCATATCAAATCGTCTTGTAATTAGATTAAATGTATGTCAGTTCTTAAATAAAATATAAACAATAGCGAATTTCGAACTTTAAATTAATAGCAGCTTTAAAAGAGGTAGTGAATTAGGCCCTTAATCAGAACTAAACATCACACCGTTTATGGCCGTGGGCTTTTGAAAATAAAAGTACGAGTTTCACGCTCCATGCTATATCGCTAACCTTCTGATATATCTAATGAATATACTTAGTTACGAATATAAATAAGTATACCTAATGAATTTATTTTTAAAATGTTGAGTGGTTTAATGATGTCCATTTTGCCTATTCAATGGATAGAGATTTTCTTTCTGTGTTTTAAACTGTGGCAGTCCAAACAATTCCGGGTCAAAATCTTCTAATGACTTTAAAACGATCGTTGCCTCTTTCCGTAACTCATCAGCAACATTCTTATCTGGCACCATAACTGCAGGCATACCAGCTAAATAAGCCGCACGAACACCATTTGGGGCGTCTTCAAACACTAGACACTGTATTCAGATAAAAATAATCAATTAGATGTGAAATAAAATAAAGAATAAATTTTAAAAAAGGAAATAAAAATAAAATGGTATTATACAATGTTAGGCCTTCCTAACATAGTGCATGCGTGCAATGGTATGTCTAATGTTCGATTATTATCTCAGATAAAAGATTTTGAAAGTCCATTCTTCACTAAAATTTTTAAAAATACAGCAAATAGCCGTTTGGACTTTTTTCGCATGTATCCACCGAGATCTTATAGGTTCGAAAAATTTTGCTTATAAAACTGACTTCACAGTTTTTAGTTTTAAAAATAACTACTTTTAAGCTAAATACGCCGGATTGAAGTGACGCTTACATGACTGCTTAATCTTGACGAGACCTTCGCCTAATCTGAAGTGATGTATTCGAGCGGATAATAAAATGGCCGTAGAATTTTGGAGAATTATTAAATTAAAATTAAAGTCATTTCCTTTTCTTGATAAATTCGAAAACAAGTAGTACACTTTATGTAGCTAGAGGCCATTACTTACGTTTTCTGGTTTGGGCTTATCGGGAAAGCGACTGGCAGCTACGATAAAAATATCTGGTGCAGGTTTACCATTTTTTACATCTGGATCAGTGGACCCCATAACCTTATGGTTAAATAATGAAAATATATCCTGATGTCGAGACATTTTTATTTCTGCCATTTCCTTACTAGAACTAGTGGCTAAGCAAAACGGAATATTTGTTTCATTCAAATGTTGAAGCAAACGTACAGCGCCTGTTAAAAAAAATCAACACCATTAATAATGTTATAATGAAAAAAAAAACGTAAAAAATATATAAATGGCGTTAGTATGAGTTCGCATGAATTATGGACTTAATACAGTAGATATCGCTGAATGTGATCAGTTCAATACATTATATAGATTAGATAAATATTCAATGGTTACGGATATAATTTCATGTATCATGTATCATGTATGCCTGATTACAATAAGCGATAACCTTACTGAATTTAAACGAACGGTGTATGATTAACTAATTTTTCTACAAAATGAGGTAACGAAATGAAAATATAAAACGGGAATTCTTCTAGTATTTGGGCCACCAAATTCAAACATCAATCCGAAATCCAAATTTGTAATCAAAATCTACCTCTAAGGAAGGGAGTGTTGGCTAAACGTTGTTTCATTAACTTCTCAAATTGCTGTGTAAATTCCGGCACCGTAATTGGTAATTGTAAATCATTGACAGCTATCGTTGCTGTTGCTTGCTCAGTAGTGCCCAATATTTTCATGCGAACATTCCAGGGATACGGTTTATTATAACGATTAGCGATAGTTCTTACAATGTCTTCATAAATATGTTCGGTGTCTGTTGTTTAGTTATATCGAAGATCGAGGTAAAATGAAATGAAAACGAAAAAAAAAGATAATTAAAATTGTATCCAGCTTCTATTTACCTGGTAAAAATTCTGCGTCTGCCATTAATTCAGCCGTTAATGCACGAGCTCGTGCAGCAAACTCTTCCCATTCAATTGGTAAACTATAATATTCTACAACACGTTTTGCCACTGCATCACTATGCAATCCCATTAAAGTAACTTTAATATCCCATGTAAAGGTTTTATTATATTCATTTAGAATTTGTTGAAAGACTTGTGTGTAAATGGTCTCAGTGTCTAAATGCGAAGCGAAAATACAGACACAGAAATTATCAAAATGTGAATTGAAATGTTGGAATCTATACTTATAGGGGATATTTCAATCGGATTTGGTTCCCATAGGGATTCCAAGCACCAAAAGATCTCTATAGCCCGATCTAAAATATATTTTTCGTGAACTACAATGCTGTTACAAAAATATCGCATTGAATTATTACGAAAGCGATATATCATTGTTTAAAGAAGCATAAAGAATGCGAAAATATTTAATATCTTAAAATATCTTTTTACTGTCGAAATGACGATATTAGGATCCAGCTGTGTATTTACGAAATCAAGCGAAACCAGCTTTCTACATTTTGAAAATAAAAACTTAATTGTAGTTTATGGTCGACTAATCTCAGAGTATATTATCTAAGAGAAGATTATCAATTGAAAAAAGGGTAATTCCCTTCGCTGATATGTTAGACTAGTTTTTGCAGTAGAGATACTGAATTAGACTGGTAGCCACTGAAAAAAACCATTGTCTGGGTCCATCTATTGACCTATTGGGCTATAAGACAATTCATATACAGGAGTAAAACCTCATTTTACAAAATAATTTGATGGGTAAAAGTACCATAGAGGTCAAACCGAAGAGTACCCATAATTCATCAAGGTAGAAGTACATTTTACTTACATCAGCTAGTTTTTCTATCTTTATTATCTTCAATTTTCGACAGTTAGAATTAAAGTTTTGAAGAATTATTAATTTACAACGGTCATATATTACGGGGTTTCTGGAAATATCATCGTAGGATGATAACAAAATTTAAAACGATCTCCCTCAACACAAAAAACTGTGTAACTAAATGTTTCCGTTCAAGCAGAAATTTGATTTCATTATGGTAAGCCGACCCAAAAAAATTGTCCCTATATCCGGACGGCAAATTTTAGAATTATAAATTCCTTTACATATTTATTATATTAAAACATCAAATGAGAATCAACAATTGTGTTATCTTGTTATATTGTTGCACAATATTAATGTTAATGTATTAATCAGGAAATGTACTTAGAAAATCAATTATTTCATGTTATAATACAGCAGCACAAAAGCATCGATTAATCAACAGCTGGTGCTGTAGACAAGTTTTTTTTTAATACCAATATGTGGAAATCCGACAGAAGATCAATCTATTGGTATGGTGACTCACATGGGTGTTGTCGGTGTTCTATAGAAGTTGTTAAACTTATTTAATAATTATGAGCCTATGATGCTTTATATTTATATTCTAGGTAATTTTTGTCGAGAAAACCGGTTTCATACCTAATGATATTCTATTATCGCCATCTTATCTTTACCCATTTGGCCCCAAATGGCCGAAAAAGGCCATTGCTATTTTTAATTAATTTCCCCTATTATATTTCTTAAATTAGATAAAGCATATATTTTTAATATATTAAATTAAATTAATTTTCATAAATGTTTAAAATACTTTAAATTTTTTGTGAATAAAAAGTTTATTGTCGTATGTTTTGTTTTTCATTATGAAAATAACTTCAAAAACTTAAGTGGATAAAAAAGGTCTGTTGGGGTGTATGCGGTCTATGATGAATATACATATTTATCTTTTATGAAAAAAAAGCGAAATGAAAAAGGTAGGCAAATCATTGCTTGTGCCAAATGTCTTGATTAAATACGAAGAAGAAAGCAAGCTTGAGCAAGGAGAAATAGATAGGAATGAAGACGAAAGCAGTTCAGATTGGTTGCACAATCTTTGTGTAAGATATATGGAGTATCGGCCATTTTACCTGGATCTAAAAGTAACGTTGCGTATGTTGACCCCGTCCGCTTACAAGGACAACATTTAATAATTTCAGAACAACCACGGAAAACTTGTGCAAACTGCAAAACTCATACAACGAACGTCCTGCAGCACTTGCAATGTCCCTCTACAGTTTACACGATAATTGCTTTGTAAATTACCATTCCAAAAAATAATACCACATTTTTAACAGATTTATTTAATACGTGTCCACTAGAAAAGCGTAAAAGATTAGGTACATACAAGACATTTTTGAAAGATCAGATCAAGCGAGTTACACGGTTTTGTATGCTGAGGGTAAAAAAAATACGCACTCATCTCTTATCTTTAAATTAAATTCTCTTTGCATTTAAAAATAAATAAATCATATACGGTTCTGCTAAAAGACGCAATCAAAGGAAGAAGTAAAATTATCTTCACAACAAAGTCATATTTAGATAAAGCTTATTTCGCTATGTGTTTATATATACAGAGAGATTACTTGATTGATTATTTAATTATCTCCATTAGGAAACATATATTTAAATAGGCCTCTTCTGCACAAAATCTGCTCTTGCAGAAATAAAATGGAAAATATAAGATGGGTTCAAATTTAAGGACAAGGAAAAAATTGGCGTTCCTAAAACAAGAACAACGTAAATTCATGTCTAGAAGATTGCCAGTTTTTTTTTTATTTTGATTCTTTTCCGAAACGGATTAAAATAAGAATATAGTTCTCGCATGATTCTTCCAAAATAATTAGAATATAACGTTTGATTTCAGATTCTTTAGGTTCTAAAATTTAGAGTATTGGCAGTTTAAATTAAGAAAAGTCTTAAATTAGATAATGATCCAAAATTCAATATTTTAAGGATTAATATTTACTTTAAATTGAAATGGAATATCGTTCTTCAGGTATTTCGTAATTCAGGTAATTTCGTGAATTCGAGTGCTGTTATGAATTTCAGAAAACGTTGGATTTAAGTATAGTTGCATTGGCTGATGAATGATTTAAGAAAAATAAAGAGTTGGGGTTTCCCTTCTATTTTAAAAAATTGATTTTCATATTCGAATTATGGAATCTAATACCATGTTTACACCATACATACTTTAATAGAATAATACTATTATTCTAATAAAATAAAAATCCTGTTCGGTTTACAGCAGTCGACATTTTTTTCTTTAAAATGTGATGTAAACATATATTATAATATTAATAGTAATATACTTAATAAATAGAATACAGAAATATTAAAAAAGTATGTCATAAAATATTAAAATATTTTCCTATGGGTTTACATAGTGATATTTTAATATTAAACTTTAATATATTATATACTTTTATTCTATCGGTGTAAACATGGTATAAGTTCAAATTTATTTTAATAATTGTTCATAATTCGAAAATTTCGAAAGTGTGAATGTTTCTGGAGTTTCTATTATGCATTGTAATGCGATAAGCTGATAACAAATATTTCCTTTCTTTATTATCTATAATAGGAAATTATTATTCATCAATCGATCATCAAAATTTTACAAAATTATACTGAAGACCGGTATCGAATGTCGAATACCAGGGATAGTAAAATATTTATTTATGGGGGATAAAATAAAAATAATTGTTGGCTAAAGGGTGGCTTGAAATTAGATAGATTTTTAATAATTAATTAAAAGTTTGATGTATAGAACTATGACGCACATAGTCCGCGATACATAATTTACTCAACCCACTTTAATAAATATCTATTTATATTGATTTTATTTAATTGGAATTCAAATCAAATATTAATTATAATTGAATCGATACATTTTTTTTAGACTTTTTTGATTATATCGTATCGTATCGAATATTTATATATCAATCAATCAATCGTGTTGGAATTAGTATTTTATCGTTTCTTTTCATATATAACAATTTTATTTTTACAACATTGGAGTTTCGCACCCAGTGACAAATAGGCGGGAAAAAATTACCACCCTTACTTGATAAACTTATTAAATAATTTATTTCATAGAAACAATAGTTTTTTTATGATTTATTGCTTTCAAAGTTAAGTGATAATAATACACACATTTGAATCTGTATCCGATCCGACCAATAATGAAATGTGTCTTTAGTTATATTCTGTTCCTGTTTTGGATACACGAAAAATTCGTGTCAATTTTATAATTATACAACATTTGTCAAAACAGGAAATCTGTAAATTTGCAGGTATACAGCGAAAGTATTATCAAAAATTAGAATTCTGAACAGAAAGGGATTGATTGATCCAAGTTACAGATTAGTATCTGGAAAATTAAATTGAACTATTTATAAAAATAATCGATAATAAATTGGTGTTGGGCTGTGATTGTGAATATATTTATACCCTCACCATATTTCTCATCAATTTGAAATTGTAAGTTGAATGCACATGAAATTTATCAACGGTTAGTTAGCCGTCTGTCGGTCACCACACATATAGTGTATAGCGCCTATTGATGCTGATCGGAATAACTTGATGGATCGATCAATCAAAAAAACTAGCCTACTGATATGTCAAAACGCCGAAAACATTTCTCGATGTGAAGTCATGTTTCATGAAATAAACCAAGCAAAAATTTGTTTTAATCACAAAATAACATCTTCAAATTAATAATATTAATAGTCACAAAAACAGTGAAAAGGTTACACAAATAAAATGTATTATTTACCCAATAATAAACCGTCCATATCGAATATGCAATGTGTTACTTTTTGAATTGGCGACATTTTATTCGTTATTTGTGAACTTGCACTGAATATTCGATTCATTTTTACAATAGCTTATATAAGAAAAAATATAGTCTTGCGCTTGCCCTTGGGATAGGTTTTAGGGTGTGATAGAACCACCAATATTTGGATACGAATTGGAAAGAGATGAAATATTGTCTACCCTTCTACACAACTATAATATTTATATTTAATATCGATCTATGACCAATTTATTTGTTTTGGAGAATAATGGAAAATTTAACTATGGCAAAATATAGAATACACTACCACACCGTACTCTCTTTCTAGCAAAGTCAATTCACCACTAAATTGCCACGATAAATCATTAACACATGTTAGTTGCCACTTATGAAATTTCTACTCAATTACAATGCAATGGAATTTTATTCATACTGACATCACATGTTTATCACTATGCTTTCACGTTGATATCATTACATCATGGAAAATTATCTGCATTTAAGTGCGTGTCACATACAATAATACAACTTTAGCATTTTCCCTACAAAGGTGTGATATAGCGATTATGGCTCACTTGCCTTTTCATGAAAATTTACAATATAATTGATAATAAATAATACGTTACCCGATTGGGTCGCATCCATTCTGATGAATTTTTCCTATGTATGCCCAACTTCGATATTAAAGAGATAAATTATCCAAAATTAGCATAGTAAATTCATGCATTTCATATGCATTGAATAAGAATTGAGCATTTTGTTTATTTAGTTTCTTGGGTTTTTTGTATTATTTTAGATACAAATTATGTATTTAGTATTTATAAAAAAAACAAACATCCTTGTAGCAGGGCTGGGAGTCGTAAAGAAATAGTTGTAAGTTGAACCGGAGAAATTTCCACGTGGTGACTCTGACTCCCACTACGGCTACGACTTCGACGGGATTTTTCAACAATGAGCGATATAAAATGTTTTTAGGGGATTTTTGGTGAATCCCATTCGGGGATTTTCAATTAGAATGTTATAATCTGCCAGTTAACACTAATTAATAACTCTCTCTGTTCAATCTGATTTTCCCTGTTTCTGGATTCAATTTTGAACTTTCCTGATGAACTTGTTTCTGTTTTAAAAGCTCATTTACGGACTCAAACATTGGAAAAAATATAGTTTTGTGCGAGGAAAGTGTACAAAAGGTGTATTGTTGGAAACGTAATCGCTAAATCTAAAACATTTAAAAATTATATGTTGTTAAAATACTGAATCCCAATAAAAAAACATAAGATTAGCCTCAGATGGCGCGAATGTAATTGTTGGCGAACTTAATTCTTCGGCAGATTACGAAAAGTAATCTGCCATACTTCCGTAATTATTGTCATCAAAGCATCTACCACATGCTATAGAAAAATTGATTTTACTTAGAAAATAAGTAGGGTGCGGAATCAATGGTTGGCCACCAAAATTTAATATTCAAATTTTAGTAAAATTATACATTTTAACGGTTTTTTTTCTATTTATTGAACTAATAAATAAATAAGTTTATATTCTTTAGTTTAATAAATAGAAAAAGAAAACCCGTTAAAATGTATAATTTTACTAAAATTTGAATATTAAATTTTGGTGGCCAACCACTGATTCTATTTTTTAGTGGCCAACCATTGATTCCGCACCCTAGGTACATATTTGCCTTGTCTGGTGACCTAGAAATGTAAATTCCCTGTAAATTTCCTTCAAATTATGTAATATTTGTTTCGGAAGTGCTAATAGAATAGCTATTTTAAAATTAATCAGCCGAAACATATTACAATATAAACTTGCAAATATTGTTGTTGGTGTTGATGTGTGCGTGCAATTGTGAAAACTTGTTGCCATTATCAGAAATAGCAGTTGGAAGTGAATGTGAAATAATAGGGGCGTTTTTTTCATCGCACTGTATAGTTAATGTAGCAAAATACATGTGAATACAACAGCAACACATCCAGTTATTTTTTGTAAATGACTTTTCGTTAAGTTTTTGATAGGGCAATGTTGGTTTGTAGACACATTTTTTGTAAAGCCCGTGTCAAACGTAAGGTGTGTGGATTCACAGCACGAATTTACGAATTTCATATACTTTACGCGTGATCAATAAATTGCATATAGTAAATTTCATGTAACTGCTTTACTGTGTCTGTCACAAAACGTTGGGAAACGAAATTACGCTCCATATCTCTTAACCTTATTAACTTAAACATCTGGTTTGGCATTTAATCTTAACGAAGAAAAAGTAATAACTGGATAGTTGTTAACTGTACAGTTAAAACAAAAAAAAAACGCAATATTTATATTGTTTTTAAATTATATCAAAGACCTGCTGCCGATACAATAGATAAATCACCAACCAATAATGATATTTTCCAAAATTTAAATTTTATATCATCAGACGTTTGTTTAAATGATTCATCCGAAAGGATAAAAACATTGTCCTTAGTTGCCAAGGAATTGGCATGCCCAAATTGATTTGACTAAATTAAATTTCCAAGAGGCCAATATCTTGTTCGAATGAATTTACCATTTCTGAACAAAAAAGTGATCTTATTCACCTATCTATTGAATCGTGTTGGAAAAGATTATCAATAGTTTCCATGATGATCAAATGCTTCAAGATGGTGTTATATTGACTATTATTGTTATAAGTCTTCTACACTCTAATGCGGGCCTTGATAGAATTTTTCATTATGTAAAAATAAACAAGAAGAACATCATCGTTTAGGAGATGGGACTCTCAATTCAACAGTTGTATCGCAAACGTCCTTAAAACAATTTAGCAAAATTGTTAGCCTAATGTTCGCATCGCAATAAATTGCAAGCAATTATTGACAAATTTATAATTTAATTAATTTGTTAAAGCAATTATTTATATATTTTTTTGAATCTATATAATCTATATAAATGATTTATAGTTATAATTATTTTGATTAAAAGGTCATATGTCTAATTACACTACTCTACAAATTTACAAAAACTTTCACCACAACGAATGGCGATAACATTTTCTATAATAAAATTTTGCGTAGAATCCGAATAGCGTAATGATTTTTTCAATTGGCCCCAATTTTCCATATAAATGGTAAAATTAAAAAAAAATGCGCTGTTGTACATACTTCACATAAATGCTGGTCAAAATTTTAATTAAAAAACTGAGTGATTTCCGCAGGCCTTTATTGAAACCAGCCATATACTATTAAGAGTTAGCAAAATCTTTACCCCGAATGCATTGTACGAAAATTATTTATATTCGATTTCAATGCATTGATTATTATTTATTTTGCAAGGTAATGCTTTATTTCAGTATTATTCCATTCTACTTTATCGCAGTCATACATAGGAGTTCAGATTAGTTGCTTTAATAGTTTTTAAGTTGATACAGGACTTAGAACCTATGTTATTTTCCTCGTATGTTCGATTCAGTATTTAAGCATTATTGAACCGAGATAATTCATACAATGATTTTATTTAAAAATATAAATGATTTCAATATATTTCAATATTGTACTACATAGACTATTGACAACTAACAAGTTAATCTAAATAGTACTGCATATGAGCGCCTAAAATGTGTACCGATATAGCTAATCCCCTTTGATTTTTCAAGTCGCGGGTGCATTTGAAGGATCCGTCTATTATTTCACCCTCATGAACTATAACCGGCTGCTCCAAATAAAATACAGTTTGTTTCCAATGAGTTGGTGTTGCTTTTGGCGATGTCGTGAATGAAACATAATGTGGTAATTCAAATATTGTATCGAAAAATCCAACCAATGATGTTAACGTACCCGTTTGATTTATAACCAATTTAAATTCTATATTAAAATTTAGCGACTCTCTATCAACTGTCATTAAATCGAAGTCGGCTAATAAAACAACTTCACTCAATATAAAAGTGGGGTCACAAACTTCAACCGATGCTTCTTTAATTACTTCTGACTTCATACAATGCATATCGAACCCGTACACATTTTCCCAAAATTTAATTTTGTCTTTGTATTCAGCATCATTTCCGTAACCCAATAATGACAATGTACAACGATTTGGTAGTAGTATACCATTCGTACTTAAATAATTGTCCCTGGCATAAATAATGCTATCTATCATTCCTTCGAATAAAAGAAAATATCCCATCCATTCCGAAATTATAACGTCCACTTTTTTCAATGGCAATTTTATATCTTCAATACGTCCTTTTATTAATTCAATATTTGATATATTATTAGACCTAGAAATAAACAAATAATTAATTAAAAGTATGAATGAATTTGTACCAATTCTATTTTTTCAAGGCTTAAGGAACGATGTGAAAGCTTGAATTAATTTAAACGTAACAGATATAAATTAATATGATATAGTTACTAATACTGGAATTAACAATTTTACGAACTAATTAATAACTCACCGAACTATATCCATAGCTTGGTATATAATATCAGACTGATCAACAGCAAAAACTTGCCTTGCACCCGCACTAGAGGCAAACATTGATAATATTCCTGTCCCACACCCAACGTCTAAAACATATTTTCCGAAAAATAGCTGTTTATTTTTTTCTATAGCATCTCGATAACTTTCAGTTCGGACGGAATCCTGAAAATATTTAAATATTAGGCGAATTTTCGGTAGTTAATTCTACAAAGTATTTATATAAACTTTCGGCAATACTAAAAATCGGGAATGCTCCATAAAATTCGGAAATGTTCGACAAAATAGGTTTGTGCTGAAGGGCGTGTTTGTCAAGACTATTTATCTGAATAATACCTAACATTTTATTATAATTTCAAGATTGATTTACACTAACTGTAACTACATTGTCTTGAGACAGATGTATCCCACGTCTCTTGTGAGAAATTGTCTCGGAAATTGTTATAAAATTGCTATTTCATAAAAATAAATCTTTTCCCGGCAAAAACTATTGTATGATAATAAAATAGGGATCAAAAATTGAAAATACCTAACATAAACGTTCCAAATAATCCAAATAAATGGACACAGATCATATATATAGGCATATAGTCGGTGCAATTGGGGACCCAAATAACGTCTCTGATCTAAAGACGTCACAGTTTATTGTACGGCATAATTTCATAAAACTTTCTAAACATTACTTATCAAATAAAAAAAATAAACAACTATGAAATTACACAAATACATATTCAAATATCGATCCAGCCTAAAATATATGTTGTACATACATGATCATGAACAAACATTCCACTCATTAATAATTTGGTAAACGGTAAAACCAACAAACACTATAATATGTATAATATACGTGTGAATGACCACCGGGGAATTAGCAAACCCAAATAATGGTCATACAACATAGAGTATTGTCGTTACTTTATCTTTATTTGAAGAAATATTTTTGGGTGGAAATTTCCGTTAAATTGTTATACACATTCAAGTAAGTAATTAGGGTAGAATGGGTAGAATAAACTAACGAGAAATTACAAATATATGTAAGCAAAAGCAATACTTACAGAAAGCATTTCATAATGTATACCGTAATGGGAATACGTATGAAAATAATTGTCATCATAATAAACTTTACTATTTTCGCTTAACAATGCGTTCGATTTTTTACTTCCATCGTCTAGTAATGCACTAAAAGTATTTTTCATTTTCTCTATATCAATAGCAGCTTGTTCCAATAATTTATTTTGGTTGTCGATCTAAAATTAGCAAAATAAACAAATGGAATTTTAAAATTTTAGGGGATGAATTCTACATGATGATTGGTACATTGCAATGTGTCTTTTGCAATACATACTTTTTCTAGTAATGATTTTACATATTCGGAACTATGGCTTGCATCATCATTTCTTAATTTACTATCACGACGTTTTGCTTGATTAGGTTCCAGGCTCTCGAAATCTGTGAAATTAAAATTATAAATTTGTTTACATTTGAACAAATAGGGCACTACTATTTGCTAGTTTTTTAAATAATATTGTTAAAAAAAATAGGAGAACATCATAACAACGTACCAAATGTAAGCCACGGTTCAAGTGGGAGTACAGGTTTTAAGTATTTTTCATTATCCCATAATCTTTTCCTGGATTCCTTTATTTTTTCTGGTGATATATCTTTTGGATGTGTTCGTATATAATTAATCATCTAAACATAAACCATATTGTTAAACATTCATAACTAGATTAAATTACAAATCGCTTAAAATCAACTAGTTAAATATTATTTGTATTCTGTTATATTACTCATGCATATTTATGGGCATGTAAAAAAATAGAAATTGTGATGTACAATAAATACTTCTACTTTCACGTTATCCGTTGCCAATTTTTGAAATCTTATATGCTTATTATAATATGTGTGAATATATCATCTATTTAAGACTATCGCTTGACTTTGGATAATACTAAATATAATAGCGTTAATTTCTTTAGATGATATATTTAACTATCGGTTTATATCAACTAATATTTTCAGTAACGAAACGAATTGTTTAAAACCAATAAATTGTACACAGGAAGATAATTTATTCTAGCTAATGATCATACATCGCGTGTTCGGGCATGTGCTCAAAAACATTAATAATTAGTGAACTACTCGTACATGTTCCAAGAATAAACAGAAATAAACATCGATTATTATGATATGTTAATTTTATGCTTATTAATTTCATAAGGCTAAGGCTAGGGTTACTATGGATGCGTATTCTGACGAATATTCGTTCTGACGAGTTCTGACGAATTCGTCAGAACAAACAAACGCGTGATTTCCAATGCGAGTGTTTATACTGGCAGCGACTAAGTCGTCAGAACACGTACGAATTCGTCAGAACGATTTGAGCAT
>JANTOP010011474.1:0-15170 GCA_027564815.1 Symmerus nobilis | reverse complement strand
TCGATAAAACCGATAATGTGAATTAAATTTATCGAATTATCGATAAAAGATTTTGACGATAAATTGGAATCCCTACTTCATTTATATGAAAATTCCGAAAAATCGGAACATTTAAGAAAATTTCAGAAATTGCAAAAATAAATTCCACAAGATATCTTTATGATATACCAGGTCAATGTAAAAAGTATTTTAAAAAATAAACAATTTAGATATCATACAAATATCTATCCTAGCATTCGTGATCGAATCCCATAAATTTTATTTGGATGTAGGACAATTTTCCATTACTCGTTTTTCTGTTTATCCAATAAATTAACTTTAGTTTGTCTCTGAACAGTTGGTTTACTACAATGAGACCAATTGTACATTCTCTTCTATTGAAGATAAATTTTTTCCTCATTTCGGAGATATATTTCTATTTACTACTTGAAATGGATGAAAATTTAAAAATAAGCGGGATAAAGATTATTTTAAAAGATTCATCTGGCACAAATTACGGTTCACAATTTATAGACGGCGTCTTAATTATAATATTTTAGAAGAAGAAATAGTTTTTAAATGAGACTATATTTTTGACCACCTCTTAAAGATTTGAGATTAACGGATGGACGCCTTTCCCCAGAAGTTACTTAACCACTAATATATATATATATATATTACTCCCTTCTTGCAAATGCTATCAAAATAACATATTTTTATCAAGCCGTTTATTTTTATTTTAAATATCAAAAACGAGGAGAGATTGAGATTTATGGAAATCTCTAAATAAAATCATCTCCCATTCCGTTTCTTATTACATGTCCATATTTTTTTATTGGGTCCATTCATTTCTACATTAAATCAAGAAAATATTTTTTACTATATCATATAAATCTTGCTTCTACTTCCTTACATAAATAAAATGTATGGAACTCTTTCCTATATATCATACTAAAATATAGGAAAGCAGTAGACCATACTACGCCATATATATCAAGCCTAGGAATGAATGACGAGGGCACTAAAAAAAGGTATCAGTATCAGCATAAGTACTTTAAAAGGAAAAATATGATTTTTATGCCAAATTGTGTGATCTACGGTAGTCGAGTATTATAAAGTAAACTGCCTAGAGTGGATTTTTTTCTATTACCAGAAGGAGAACTGGATACAATTTATAGAAAAACTGGAATGTATTATTTAAATTGTAAACCTTTGATTGCTGGATGGACAGAAAACATTAATCTGTATTGGTTCTATTCAAATTTAAATGGGATTTTCTTTATTGAATTTCGAGTATACTACCTCAAAAATGTGGAATAATTTGTTTGATGAAAATAACAAAAAAAAAAGTAATAAATTTACCAAAATCGTAGAGCAGGGAATAAGATTTATAATAGAGAAATAATTATTGCATGATAATAACATGAAATGAATAAAATATCGGTTTATAATTTTTAATTAAACGGAAAATCGACGGAAGTTGTGATAAAATATTTATATACTACTATGGTAATCATATCCTTGAACAGAACATGTTAAGCGGCCATTACACGATCAGTAATACTGTCAATATTACTGACCGTGTAAAAGCAATACTGATGGAGTGATGTTGAATATTGATGAAGATTAAAATAGTCCTTCGGAAAGTGGTGGGGTAACCGGCAATTTTATTGATCGTGCGTGTGGTAAAATTATTTATCATAAATTTGGTCAGTATTATTTAGATAAGCAACAAGAGAACATATGGAAATGCATAGTGATGAAATACTACTGATAGTACACTGTCAGTATTATTGATATAATGATACTGACAGTATTACTTGTCGTATAATGGCCGCATTAAGGTATTATTGATTTATGTCATTAAAAGAAATTTATTTTAAGGATATGCAGTTGATAGTATATATAATATGTTTATAAATCTGATAACTGTGTTATCTTATAATTTATGTTATTGTTATGTCTGAAATGTCCGAACCGACTCAGGCTGTCGGTGGGACACCAATGCACTTGTTTGATATCAATGCGATGTATTCATATTTTGGATCTAAGAATATATAAAAGTTACGCAAGGTGGAGTGAAATGATAGTAATTCAAATTAATGTTGATTAATAGCGTTCGGATGTAAGATGAAACATTTGTATTTTTTTAGGTAGTGAAATCAGTCAAAATAATTTCATTTCCATCATCTCAGCATTTTTCCTTTCAATACAGATTTATAATATCTTTTCATTCAACTTATAAATTACAATTGAAATAAATTTTAAACGCATGTTTGGATTTCTTTCATCACTATCATAGCCGTAATTAATCAATTCTTAGTATAAATCTCCCATGGTTTATATTTATACCTCGGAAACGAAAATAACGATAGTTGTATGTTACATCCCTTGATTATTTATTCAATCAAGAACGGTTTGGTAAAATATCAGTATTATTTCGAGAAATTTTTCGATGTTCCAAAATGTCTGAATTTTTTGAAAATCTCGAATTCAAATTATCCGATTTTTGTTATAATTTCGATTTATGGAATATTTCGATTTTCATAAATTATCATAAATTAGTTGATTAATTTCACAAAGTTGTACAATTTTCACTAAACCCTTGTTCTATTATCTGATATATTTTAGATATCTAAAAAATTCTACAACCTCTAACATTGTTACTATTAGGAAATAACCTTTGCTCATGCGGCTCTGAGATTAAATAGATTAAAAGAACTAGTTTGACTAGTACAACAAAAGCTATTCAAATTCGACGGCTTTGTGATTAATTTAGAGAACTACTAATATTTACTTAATATGCCATAATGGATAGTTTTTTTGTAAGACGAACAGTGAGAAGGTACACATTCTACTATAATTGCACTGAACTGGAATGCATTCTTATACTTATAATGTATTCTTTTATTCTGTCTAGCATTTTAAAGTATTATTCACAGAGAAAAGCGTTCCGTGCTCCATGCTTTTATTACTTTGATTCAACTTTTCCTATCCTTATACCCAAAATAAATTTTATCTGATAAATTTCAATATTTTCTCAAGCTCATAAATTTCAATTAGACTACTAATTCTATTGTTACATATGTATGAAACTCCTTTGCATACCTAGTATACATTATTTATCATCCTAACATATACTATACGTAGACGTACATCACTGTCAATGATTCCTTTTTCGGGAATGTTATGAAATGTAAACATAATTTTGGTATTATTTTATAAAGCAAAGATGTTGGGAGGCAAAAAAAATCCCGATTTTATATTATAATAAGATGACTTTCTATTGTGTGAATAGCTAAATAATGTTTTATTACGTACGTTATACGTTATTTCTCCTTTGTTATATGCATATTAAATTTTTATTTTAAGGCATTTCCCTTATATGAGGAAAATGCTGTGACAACGGAATCCCTAAGCAGTATAATAATTTTCAATTTAGAATTAAGTTTTTTTTTGTCTATACACTCTTTACACAACACAATTACCATGTGTATTATATTGTGATTTTAAAAAGGAATTCTTTCGTTAAAATTAATGAAGCTGTTGTTAAACATCCTCTCATAATAATTTTATTGTCCCGGAATAGTAATTTTTTTAGGTGCATATCGTGCCATAATGATAATGATAACAATTATAATTCGGTGTATCCTCTAATTTTATACATTTGTAAAAGTATAATTTGATTATAAACACACGCGGTGTTGATAGAATCACGACCATATAATTAAAGATCGGAATATCTGAATTTAGTTATTTAATTTGACATCCTATCCTGTACCTATAAAATTCAAAATACATAATTTATTTCAATTCAGATTGCTTATTATAATTATAATTTACTTTTATTGAATTATTATTTAATTTACATAAATAGCAAATTCTCTACTTGATTGAGTTTTAGTATATAGACCAAGGCTCAGCAACCTTTCTAGGCTGCGAGCGAAAACCAACGTGCGAATGTGAGTATATTAAAAAGACGTTTCGGGTCAGAGGTATTTTCATTTTTAAAACAGTCTTTTTTGGTGAATATGATGCCCCCCAAATCCTTCCCTGCTTAAAAGCGGGATAAAATTATTAAAGTGGAGCAGTGGCGTGCGGTCAACCTCTCCATAAGATGTGCAGAATTTGTGTGCTGATTTCTTCGCCCGGAAAGAATGTAAAAACACAGAAAGATGATTTAATATATAGTTAGGTAAAAATACAAAAATTAAATATTTCGGAATTGTTGAAATTTATCTATAAGAAAAGTCAAAAATTCGTAAGGGCTTGTATCGAGAAATTTGAATATCGGACATTGCAATATTTGATCCGGATTTCCCAATTATTTTTTTCGGATCTTAAAAATATGTTGCAGGAACCTTATAAATTGGTTGAGGATAAATACAAAAATATCATAACTAAACATTTCGTTTAAAAGCTTTGCAAAAACTTAAAAGCTTCCATAAAGCCTTATTTTCTGAAACTTTTTTTTACGTTTTAAAACCTATTTTCTATCCAAACAACGATCCTTTAACGAAATTTAAATTTTTTCAATAATAAACCTTCTAAAACCTCGAAAGCTCATTAAAAGCTTAAAATTAAAATGTTATTTTAAATAATTTGGAATCGAATTTTTATCCGATTTATTAAATTTAAATGAACTATGGAATTTTGGCAGAAAGCTTATTCAAGTTATTAAAAGCACAACCAAAGCTTTAAGTTTTGAATTTAATTTTTAACGTTTAAACATCTGTTTCCTATGATACGATCCTTTAACAAAATGTCAAATTTTCCCAAAAAAAAAATATTTCAAAAATTTCGAAAGCTCATTCAAAGTTATTAAATAAAATAATTTGAGTTAGAAATTTGTAGCAATAAAAATTTGTTGATATTTCAGGTGTGCTCTCCACGCATTAGACAGCACGTCACTGAAGTGGAGATACATACTGATAAGATTCGGTCCTACAGAATTTTGCATAAATCAAATAAATAATAACAATAAAATTTAAAACAACGATTGGGTTGTTCCATAGAGTATTATTATTAATTGGCATCAGGTCAATTGTAATTTTTGTCTGTTTATATATTATACACTGCCTTTTCAGAACTCAAGTGGGTCACTTGAAATTATCAAATGGGTCACTCGGTGACCCGCGGGTCATAGTTAGCTGACCCTTGGACCATAGAGTATATGGTTCTCTATTCTCAGTGGTTAAAGCTTGGATGTATCATAATAGTGACGATTTTCATGTACACGTCGTTTTCTAATTTTCATGCTTCATGTAATTTATAATTCATTTATATAATACACGCCTAAACGTGTAACATCTAAGCTCTATATAGTAAATTTCATTCAATAATGAATGAAAGCATTTGAAATAAAATGGAATCTTGGAAATTGCTTAAAATTGAAAAAATTCCAAGAATTCTCACAATTAGTGCTTATTTTATAAATTCATTCAGAAAAGACTCGTTGGTAAAATATGAATTACAACTTTTCTTTTTTTGTCCTAAAAGGTTATGCAAAATACGATTATCAGCTACCAATATCAATAATTCACGGTACGGATATACCTACGGTATATATTTTTAATTGATGTTCCATAAATGTTGCAAACGTGCAATTGACAATTATCGACGCGCATAAAAACAAAATCTATTAATTTAATGTTAAACTTGTGTAATATTAAATTTCAAATCGTTGTGGTTAATTGCAAAACTGCAAACTTTTTACAATTTTCACACATTAAACGTATTACAATAATAATGTTGACTATGCTGATCAGGATCGTATATCATACGTTTTGTTTGGTCCTTATGGTATGGAAGTTAGTAGTTTAATTAAAATTATAATATATGGTAAACAATTATGTTAATATCGGTGAAAATGACCTTACCGCCTATCATAATTTAATAGAAAATTTTATGAGCTGCTCAAAGCAAATTAGTAAAGTATTAAAATGATTAGATGATTAAACATCATCACAGCATCTATTTCCATTAAAAATCACATTTTAATTTTAATTCATTTTTTAGTATACATAATTTACTTACAAAGAACATGCAATGATACTTGGCTTGATGCTGGCTGCCCTACTCCATTACTAGCTGTACAAATGTAAGAGCCACCTTTGTGTCGATCCATATTTTCAATGGCTAACGTTGATGATATTAGTTTATCGTCACCTAAGAGGAAAATTGTGTAAGTAAGAAACTATGTTTCAAGTACTTAAAAGTTCGCTAAGAAAAGAAATATCATAACAAATTATCATATTTAAAGAATTTTCTTGCAATGAATTTTGGTAGATATTAACTTATTTTATTATAGCCATCATAACTATGTATAATAATAATTAATAAAATTGTTGTTTAGCAGCATATAATACTCAATAGACCCAATTTCAAATAAAAATTCCCACCTGAAACATCTCTTGTTGCGGATGCAAATTGCGTTCTAATCCTTAACCACGATAATACAACTCATAATCCTAAATTTTATTTAAATATAAAAGACGATCGAATTATAATTGATCTTCCTAAAACCAACAATAATTAATCGATAATTAATTAAATTAATTAAAAGTAATATAAAAATAAATTTATCATTGCAATTTACTTATTTTGAATGATACAACAATGATAACAGCTATACGATAACCCTTACATTTTTCAAAAATTATGACATAGGTTGGTTGGTCATGGTCATGGAACAAGCCAATCAAAACATGTATGAGATTTAAAACGTATTTATCAGGTTTTTCTGTGTTTAAAGCGGAAGTATTTGGACTGAGTGACATATAACCAAACTGACGATCGTTTTTTCGATTTTTTATACATATGGCTTTAAAAATTGATGTTGATCCTATTATGGTTCTCAAATTTG
Source organism: Symmerus nobilis (assembly GCA_027564815.1). Taxonomy (NCBI): domain Eukaryota; kingdom Metazoa; phylum Arthropoda; class Insecta; order Diptera; family Mycetophilidae; genus Symmerus; species Symmerus nobilis. The sequence continues at coordinate 8,326 of JANTOP010011474.1, read as the reverse complement.
AAATGCTTGTGTCTGTAAATAATTGAACTAAATATAATTATTTAATAATAAGTAAATTCCACTAAATCTAGAATATAGGTCACCTGCCAATAGAAGAAGATGTCTGCATAAAATTTAAATTTCATTATGATTTTAATCTATAAATAATTACGATATCCATTTCAATATTCACCAACTAAATTTATTATATTTCTTATATTTTTTCAAACAATTTTCTCGTGAAGTTAAAGCATCGTTATTAAGAATAATGGAGATAAATGTCCTATTTAAATATTTAATAATTCCATTTCTTTTTTTTTTTGTCAATGCTATGAAAGATTTCAGAAAAGTTTGAAATTTTCGATTTTTATCATTTGCCTTGATTTTTTTTTCAATGTCGAATAATGCAATCGTGAGACATGAAATGGTATCCCATATATAAAAGGAAAAATGTGAAGCAAGACTGCTAATGATTTGTGAGCTGGGATTTCATCATTTATACCCTGAGGATATAATTTATTTTTTCTTTCACTTGAACATTTTATTTTCATATCCTCTTCTTAAGAACCATATAGTAGTATATGAATATATACGATAAGTATACCTACTGTAAGGACTTATGAGACAACAATTTTCTTTCATCGCTATAGGGCTATATTATATGTAGCGGAGTATATTATGTGATGATGGAAAATTTTTAAGAGTACAAAATGTTGGATAATATGTGTATAATACCCCATGGGAGTATGGGAGTAGTTTAATATCATTGAACAAAGTTCGTTCGTTCATTAGAGGTTATATGGATGTGTAATGCAAAATAAAACAAGTATATCTTTAAGTGTGGACTGTACCGTAACCATTTTCGAATGGTTAAACATAAATGCATTTATATGGGCAATGCATGATAAATAGCACTGAAAATATACAATGATAAAACAAACATACTCGGTCCAGTGTACATTACATTATTATACGAATGACAGATAATAGGGTTTTTAACCCTGTTACAAGAGATTTTCTTTATCTCAACGAACAGAGAGTTTCCATTTGAATGTATCGACTATTGGAGATTGTATATTGAATGGCAAAAGGTTTAAAAAATACATAAATTCATATAAATAGATATAAATGCGGTTAAATTTCCAGGAGAGGTGACCCTAGCAAAATATATCGAATTGATTTGGTAAAAGATCCATAGATAATAATAATAATTTATATTATCAGAGTACTTTTATCAGATTTATGAGATATTACATTTAAAATGTAGGTGGGGGTATTCATAAATATTCATATATTTAGTATTATGATTATTTATTAGTAATACTTTTGATCTCTCGACTCTCAACGAGCCAACCTATAAAAATTAACGCAATAAATTATAATCTCCACAAACTCTCAACTTCATTTCTGTATTATTTCAATAATTATGTCATTCAATTTAAAATGTTGATAACAATTGAAAATCCGAAATTTTCCATGAAGTTATTTAAATAGTATTTCCTAATTTGAATGACATTAATATAGGTATTTCTTCCAATATTAGTTCCGAAAAGGACTTAACAGTTACTTCAGATTACTACATATCCAACACCTCAACTTAATATTTATTAACATATCTGTTAGTTGTTGAACCAAATAGTAAAAAAATGTGCCTAAGGCACTCTATACATTCCTAAAACATTAAGGATTTAGTATTAATAATTAGTAATAATCTCAAATTAGTATTAATTACAGTGAGTAATAGCGGACTGTCACCAGTACGAAGAATGTAGAACGAAATATCCAGTTGAAGTGGATTTTTCAATACCCAACCCGGGCTTTTAGTACTAAAAGCCATCACCATATTGGCTGTAACCAACGAAGTAAGTGAAGTGCTATTTCGTTAAATACTTCACTTTTATATACATATACGCTTCTATGGTGATCCGATTAGCGCGTAATGGAATTTGACAAACATAGGTTTTAGGTACATCCAGCGCATGTAAAATAGGAAACAAAATAGTAAGCTGTCTTAAGGATGAACCTATATAACCACGTGCAGAAATCTTAGCCCTTACATTAGGATTGTACATTAGACATCCTGATAGTACCTATAATAGCAACTATGCGGATTGCGGCGTTCTCTCGTCTGTTATCCACGCAAAAGTAAATATGGAAATCTTAGGCTAATCAGACAACTGTGAAATTTCTTAAACTAAAGAATATTAAATCAGATTTGATCAGAGTGATAAGGGAAACATAACAGTCGGTAACATAACAATATCGTATAATGCTTGCCTGAATTCCAAGTCACAGTAGAATTCTGGGAAACGTCATGCCTGATTTGGTTTCCGGGGTTGCGCTTCGATATTATTTGGATTAGATCCTATTAGGCTAATAAACGTAAAACAAAGGGAAAGCTTGTTGACAAGTAATTTTGACTGATCTGTATAACATATTTTATGGAAAATTGAAATGTCATCAGACAAAATGATTTCTTCCTGATATAAACTTTGTAATAAGAATAATTTGTTATTCCGTTGTTGTAATCTTAAGCCTATTATCCTTAGAATTGCGAATAGACGATTTCAGTAAGCTCACTGTAGAAATCTAACTGGTAAGTCTTTCAAGGCCACCAACTACAATCCAATTTGCGGCTTTTTTAGACCCCTCATATTTTGGTAGTGTCTAGAACCTCTTCATTGAATCTCATTTGAAGAGGGAGGTTGCAGGTCCGAAGCCGAGCCTGAAGCCGAGCCGATTTCTCATTGTAAATTATTATCTCAATAATTTGTGATCGTCACAACGATCGAATATGAAGCCGGATCAATATGAAGCATCATATCGGATGGTGACGTAAAGCTGGTGGTTCCAGCTATATATAAAGAATATTATTATAAATTATAACAATATATATAAAGTATTATTATTCGGAGACTTCTTGTGTATTTTAACCGAAACTGAAATGTATTTTATATTTACATGCAAATATTATTATAATCATACACATCAAATGTCCAAAAATAGAACATTAGACATATTACAATTCCGTTATTGATATCTCCTACAATGTAAGCCTCATAAAGGAATACTTAAAATGAAACATAATTTAAAGGTACATCTCCATTCAAAGCAATCAACAATTAACCTTTATTTAAATTTTCATTATCCGAATTCTATATTACAACTTTAAACAGTTGCAGTAAATAAGAAATTAGTGTCCATTTTATAGTATTTATACATCGCATATGTACCTGTACATAATACATGAGTGCAGTAGGACCATTCCATATACAATAACCGAGAATAAACTTACCAACCAAGTGGATGGGGTATTCGTGTTAAAGTCCTCATTAGTAGAAACAAATAACAATAATTTTTTTCTCATCTACAAAACTTGTTGTTTCTGAAAGAATATTTATTTATTTATCTTGTAAAAGCGGGTTAAAGGTTTTGATAACACTTTGTGGGAAGATTTCTGATCTAATATACCAATCTGTATATTTTATATATTTTTCTTAATAGATTTTTTTTATTGTTTGAATTTAAATGGCTATTATAAGTTGATTGTGTATTGTAAACCCCAAGTTACCCCAGTAAAACTTTTATAAGATATAGTTTTTCTTGATATTCGAAGAGAAACTTTTCCCGAATCCGATTTTCAGTTTATTTTTTAGCACTAGTGTCATTTAAAATATTCTACTTATATTTGAACAGAGTTTCTCATTTATAGTTTAATCTGGGATAAGAAAAAACTATTTAAAATTATTTATTAAGTTTGTATTATCAACAACGTTTAGGTTTTAATTAGAGGTAAATATTAAAAGTTGTAAAGCAAATAAAGTATTTCCACTAACTAACCAACTACGGTAACATTATTTTGTTGGAGGTAGGTTAGTTACAAGTTGGTAGTTTAACGTCGTTGTAATCGTATGTAATTTAACTTTGTTAGATTTCTTACGGAAAATTTTATTTTACTTACCATTTGGTAGAACATTATTTTTCCGGGTCCATGTAATATTCGGTGTAGGATTTCCGGACGCAGCACACTCAATATACACCCTTGATCCTTTTTTCACTTGTAAACGGGAACCAGAACTTACATGATGTATCCTCGGTGGTACTGTTAGATAAATTTGAGAAAAAATAGAAAAAAAAATAATATATTTCTATATTAACGATAAATAAAAAAAAATCCGGGATAAACTATTAACATTACACAAATAAGATTATATCGAGATTCCGAAACCTATATGATTATGAACTGAACCCCATCCAAGAACCAAGAAACTATAACCATTATTTGAAATTTATCGAAGGATATTTTATTGTATTAGGGTAAAGGATCAATTCATTTTCTATTGTGGCAAACACGTTACATGGGGAGTGCTTATAAGAGGAAATTTGTCTCTGATTGGAGCGAATACGGCCGTTTCTATAATAAATGGTATGTTAAAAAAATTGGTTAAGTGTTGCCATTTATTATTATTACCTAACTTTATGACACTTAAACAAAGTGCTGATAATGGGGTTTCCATCGAAAAGTGGACGAAAATCGGGGTTTATAGACAAGCTTGATGAAACATACGTTATTCAAGAACCATTCAAATTTCCAACGAACTATATACAAGATCGATACAATATTAAGAGCGATGGGATATAAGGACTAAAAACCAATAAAAAATATGTGTGCAATTTTGACCTAAAAACACTATTATCTTTGAAGAAAAAACCATTATGATCATTAGAAAGGATTTGAATATAATAAAAATTGTTGAAATTCTTGTATTAAGTGTAATGTTAGGTATAGGTACGCGTATATACAAAAATAAGTATATACAATTTTCTCAAATGTTCGTTTTTTTTTTATAAAAAAGGAAGTTCTGAAAAAGTTGTTTTAACACACAAAAGCTATCATATATAATGGAAACAAATCTAAAAAAGTTAGCTCTTCATCTAGTTTTTTTTCTACCTCTTCCTTTATTTTACTAATGTACATTGTAAATCAGTCAAGTATGAAAGGGTTACTTAAATATAAATGAGGTGATTTAGTTAAATGTACATGTCCTCACCAGAAACCCAAGAAAAATCGTATAAAAGATGGTTTTATGTAGGAATATTAGACACACAGCATATTTTTACCCATTCATTTCTTAATACTTTTTCTGGAACATGAGAAGAACCATTGCCTTTGTATATTTTTATGGCTCTTTTTTTTCTTGAAGTTCGAATGTTGGAATTTTTAATCATTAACCTAGGTCGTTCCTATACCGTTATCTATACGCTAGATAACCATTGATATTCCGAATCATCATTCAATAAAAATGAATATTTATAAAGGATTTCGAATTAGGGGTTGAATACATGTTTAAATTTTAATGGGATTAAAAGCATTTGAATGCCATTTAGCTGTTGTAAAGTTTGGACGGTTAGTTTAGGAAAAGGTATAATTTAAGAGTTATATATGTTCACATGTTAGAAACATCAATTGAATTATTTCTTTCTGATAATCTTAACCGTTATCTTCGTACTTACTTTTTTTTTTTTAATATTTCTACTTCAATAATTTTAGAAATGAACGTATTGTAGTATCAAATATTTTAAATATTCATGGGAAATTTAGATTTATTTCAGAATTAAAAATTTTTCTTTAAAATTAATCGAATCGGTTAAATTCTGGTCGATAATATATTGTATTTTCGATATTTCTCTTTTTCGTATTTTTTTTTTTAAATTATTGGTTACTGCCGACATGAATACTTGTTATACATGAAAAGTACCAGATCATTACATTTTATAAATTACCCTTTTTGGATGAGTTATTAAATGATTCCTCGTTTTTGCGATAAAAAATAAAAATGAAAATCAGGAAAAGTATACGCTTCTATCTGTATATGATGCTTCCAATTGCATTATCATCCGTAAATAATGAAATGAAGTTATTGGAACAGGGTAATTTTTGTAATGATATCGAAACTTCTGGGTATATATGTACTCATTTACGGAACAGAACATACTGGACAGACAGATATTTTTTGGTTTTGGTGCAGAATCAACGTATTTTTTTCACTAAAAGTCGCGTTGAATTGTACAAAACTGTATTAATAAAACAAAACTTTTTATCTAGTGTAAAGCCTTCAATCAGCAATAATAGTTAATGTGCGAACTGTTACTATTGCAATAAATAAAATTAGATTTAAAAGAAAAACTTACAAATATTCAAACAAAAACAAAAATAGATGTAAGAATTCGTATTCCAGTTCATTTTCTATTACTACGAACAAGCTTTATAAATATAGGAAAGTCGTTTGATTTTTTTATAATAAATTATCAGTAATATTCTTAGATAAAATAGACTGTAAATATTCTCTATAAATTAATCGGCCTTTGACCTATTTGAGAGATATAATTACTTGATTTATAATATTTGTACCTATATTCCAAATATTATCTACTGCCACTGAACCATGCTTTTTCGAGGTCAGCTAAAAATGCATCAATAATTAATTATTATGCCCTTCTTGTAATATTAGATCATGGTATTATCACAAAATAAAATTATGAAAATACAATTTTTTAAAAATTTGTTTTTGTAAAATATTTAAAAATTTTGAAGCAAATATTTTATTAAAGAGATATTTTGGATACAACTTTTTTCTTGACTATTAAAGTCATTATATAAGGTCAAGCAATATAAATTTAGATGAACCTAATAATTTGTTGAATATTAATAGATACACTTTTTCACCCGTTTCAAAGATGTACTTTATTATTGGGTCGTTCGGAAAGAAATTTAGTTTTTTGAATGAAAATTAAAGACGATTTTCTTATAGTGAATAAATATTTAATTGAATTATATATTGTCCATTCCGGTCCAATACCTTTTGTCATCTTTCTGGTAGTAGCATGATTCCACGCTCCTACAATTTTTGTTCTTTGCTGGCAAAAACCAGATCCAGGCGATTTTTGACCTGATCATTTGAAGTAAAGGTTTTACCATCTAAAAAATTTGGAATAGACCAGAACAAATAGTTAACAGAAGGTGTCAGATCTGGAGAATATGGTGGGTGTCGGAAGTATATCCCATCCAAGCTGTAAAAGCTTTTGGCGAGTTAACAAACTTGCATGAGGTCTCGCATTATTTTGGTGGAACACTACACCTTTTCCATTGATCAATTCTGGCCTTTTCTGTTTAAGGGAATCACTCAATTTGTACAGTTGATGGCAGTAAACTTCAAAATTGATCGTTGTGTTGTCAGGTAGAAGCAAAAAAAACGACTCCTTCAAAATTCTACCAAACAGATATCATCACCTTTTTTTATGAATATCGGCTTTCGAAGTGCTTTGAGCCAGTTCATCTTTTTTACTCCATGATATCTTGCATTTAGCATTGTTGTAGACAACCCATTTCTCGTCCCCAGTCATGATGCGCTTCAAAAATGGATCATTTTCTTGACGTTTGGTAAACAAATCACAAACGTCAACGCGACGGCATAAATATCTTTTCGTAAGAACATGAGGAACCCATATGTCGAGCTTAAAGATTAAATGATAAAAAACGGTGGAATTCGATAAGTTCACCGGTTTGCATAAATTAATTCCTTTATTGTGTCTTCATCAGCATCAACTGCCCTTCCAGAATTAAACTTGCCATTGCCGTGCATCTTCAACATTAAAATTGCCGGATCGAAATTTTGCAAACCAGTTTTAGCAATGGGGTAGTGTCAATACGTCTTTTCTATACACATCGGATAATTTTTTTCTTGCTTTAACAGCATTTTTACCTTTTCGATTGTAAAAAAGAATAAATATGCCGAAAATGTTGCTTTTCACTTTCCATATTTGATTGGGTACCAACCAAAAACTACTGCATAGAATCAATCGAACTTTTTCACAAGCAGAGGCGCCAATTGGGGGGGGGGCAAAGCGGGGCTGTGCCCCCCCCAAGACTTTGAAAATATATCGAAAAGAAAGCTTCTTTTTACCAGAATTAAATAAATATATGAAATATTTGTGTCTATTATTCGTTCACCCCCCCCCAAGAATTTCTTGAATTGGCGCCACTGTTCACAAGCAAGCCTTACTATATCAGTAGGCAAAATATATTATGATTATGTGGCTTAAGTGTGAAGTTAGCTGTGAAAAAATACAATTAATTCATCTATTGGGAAAATACGAAATCACTTTCCGAACGACCCAATATATATTATTGTAAACTGCTTATACAATACATATTATACGTAATAGGGCTTTTCCATGGGATAACTTGCAGTCGTATTTTTTCCCAACCTCTCTCTTTAATTTGACATTTGACAGAAACTGAGACGTAACTGAGAGATATTTACTTTTTCATTTGCAAGAAATTTTG
>JANTOP010011463.1:0-15175 GCA_027564815.1 Symmerus nobilis | reverse complement strand
ACTTTTTTTTTATATGTAAATTATTGAAACGCATATAGAACTTCTCATCGGGGATATTTAAAGAACGTAACTATTATTGCCCAATATTATTTAAAAATGGTCCCTATAGATGTTGAAAGATTATGATTATTTCCTTCATCGGTGACATACTTGTTTGCTTACGATTTTTTTTTATATTATATCACGTCTATTTTAAAAATATATAAGTCGGAAATATAGCTATCCTTATGCATCCTTTTTTTTTTTATTATACCTAATCTTTGAGGATATACATGTAATACGAGTTATGATGTTAAATTGCCACAAATAAAACTTTAAATAAAAAATAAACAATGTGGATCGAAAAAAATATGGAATTTTTGGGTAGTTTTATTGTTGGAGTTTCCCAAAAAAAAAAATTTATCTACGTCATTTCTATCAGTGGCTTTATTATAATAGAACAGCAATATTTGCTGGTAGATTATTGGTAATGGCATTTATCCTCCGAAGTAATCGTAACCTAGATAAGGTTGGTTGCATTATTATTTCTATTTAGGATTATTGTATACAGTTTGTTAGACTGAAACGTGCTCACCTAATTTCTTTTCTAAGCATGGGAATACAATAGATATAAATACGTATTAGAAATATAGGGACGTGTCTTTGTTGAATGCTTCTTTTATAATCTGTTTCAAGCGAAAATCATCATCAACACAACGAAAGTATATCAAATACGTTTTTGAATATCCCTTGTGGACTTAGAAATTTAAGTTAAAATCAGTACGATCGGTGAGTTTAAAAGGAGTCAGCATGTCAAGTTTATTATAATTTATCGAGTCATAATCTGTAAGGGATTAATAGGGACCTGTAGTTTAAAAAAGTACAATAATCTTTAACAATAAATTTTAAGATAAATCTAATTGTTTACATTGTTTATACGAGAGTTGCGTGATAGGGTAGTTGGGGAGGTTAGTTGAGCAGACAGACAAAGGGACTTTTATTTGTGAATTTTTTGTTACTATTTAATTGTATTTCTTTTAATTAAAACATCTTGATATAATTCAAGGTACAAGATAACAATGTAGTTATGGCAATTATTACTGCTTTGACAGATATAATTATTCAAATACAATTTAATGTATTTTTGCACTAAATAACTTATCTTTTAATTAACAATATGTAGTTGACGTGAGCGAAGTTAAATATCAGATAACAATTTGAATTAACATTGATTCAAATTAAATACTTAAATATTATATTATATAAATTACATACTCGTTTTTTTAAAATGACAAATTGTTCAGCCTGAATTTATTTTATGAATATATGAAATTAAATCAGATATAATATGAGTTTGTCTTTTCAGAGCAAGTGCTCCTTACTACTATGACTTACGGGAAATTTGGGAAATTTACATCCTATGACTATGATCATGACCATTTTCAGAGAACTTATGATTTGAACTTATGATCACCCTGAATTTAATTTTGTGTCTAACGCTCTTACAAACAGGTCGAGTTGTAACGCATAAAAGTTCGTACTTTTTTGAGAAACTGTTAAATTTGCTCGTTAAAAATTTGAGCACCAAATATCAATGGTCCTACTGTGGACTGATACATAAATTTTCCATGTATTACCGAATAAATTTAAGTTAATTCGAGTTGAACCGAAGAGTTTAAAAATTTGTAACAGTAATCGAATATTCGAACCTATTTATGAAAATTTGCACTGCTGATTATTCCTAAACACTTTCGAATAAGTGCTGATTCCGACGAATTTCCGAATATGCTCGACTAATGTCAGGGTCTTCTCAATCTATACTATATATCTATTTCTGAGCATACCCTGCCTCAATAGTCAATAGCGAACGCAATTAACTCCCTAAGTTTCCAAATTTTCATAGTTGTCTCACGAACAGTACCATATGCCAAATTTTGCAAAACCAATCCCTTCTGAATGAAAATTTGTGTAATATGGTACCATTGTAGAAAATCACAAGAACGTTACAAATGATTAAAAAGTCAAAAGTTAAGGATCCGACTGTTATGGGATGAATAAATTTTAGAGTCAATCAAATAAAGAAATTTAATTTCAAAAGGCGGAATAATCAAAAGTCAAATAAGCCAAAAACCGAAAAGGTCATAAGGTTGAATACTTCAAAATGTTGAATAAAGTAAAAACGGATGGCTATAAGGTGTAGCGATGAAAATATATAAAATCGTATCGAAATAAGATTAACCTAGGATTGAAAGCTGAATTATGGACACAAGATCTTAATAAAAGAATGTGCAGAGAAAAGTTTTAGTATCATCCGAGATTCACAGAATTGTTACCATTCGGTTGTTTAATTATTCGGAATTTTAACGATTCCATTCATCCACATTCCATTCTCATCTGGTCCGACAAATCCTTAGTCATTTAATACATTTTACAAATATCCGGCACAATTCGTGAAAAATTCTCGAGAACCCTTGCCTTACAAATGATGGTGATTTTTCAATGATTCTACTAGATGGATCAAAAAGTTTGGAATAAGTGAAACAAGAAAAATTTTTTTTGGATAAATTGAAATTCGATTTTATTTTTTAACATACATTCATTTTAAGTCGATTCAGCGAGTCCAAGGATTTTCTAACTTTTTCATTTCGTCCAAAAAGTAGTCCTTCGAAAGCTCTTCAAAATAGGCCTCAGTTCCAGCCCTGAGTTTCTCATTTGAGTACAATCGCTTACCGGTGAGCCATCTCTTCAGTTTTGGGGACAGGTAAAAGTCGCTGGGGGTCAGGTGTTGCGAATACGGTGGTTGAGGAACCAGTTCCCAACCGATTTCGTACAATTTCGCTTGCGCAACTAACGATGAATGAGCAGGCACATTATCGTGATGATAGACAATTTTCTTCTTCTTCAAATGCGGCCGTTTTTCTGCGATTTCATTATTCAAACGATCTAATAATGATGAATATAACATGCGCCAATTATGGATTTAGATTTTTCAAGACAGTAAATGAATATTACTCCATGCGCATCCCAAAACACGGAGGCCATAACTTTCCCGTATATTGTTGCGTTTTTGGGCGCATCGGAGCACTTCACCCGGAGAAACCCATTGTTTTGACTATTGCATGGATTCTGATGTATAGAAATGTATCCATGTTCTATCCATAGTTATGAATCGGCGCAAACATTCCATTTTAAAATTACGGAGGTTGGTTGTTTCTCACTGCTGTAACCTTTATTGCGTGAACAAAAATGGTTGAAATTTTGACAGAAAAATGAGTAATGAAGCTTTTTATGAATGGTTCACGTTAGTGCACAAGTTGTGCAGAATTATATAACCGCTTAACAGACCCAGCCTTTCGGCCTAAAGAAAATGTAAAGATGCAGAAAGTTGCCTTGACAGTTAGGTAAAAATACAAAAATTAAATATTACGGAGAAGTTGAAATTTATTTAAGAAATATCAAAAACTCGTAGTGTCTCGTACCGAGAAATTTGAATATCGGACATCGCGAAATATGATCCGGATTTCCTAATTATTTTCTTCGGATTATTTAACTCATATGATGATGCATCCCCAAAAATGTGATGATGCAGGAAGTATACAAATTAGTTGGAAAAAAATACTAAAATATGAAAACTAAACTTTTCCGACAAAAGCTGTGCAAAAATATTATGCCCCTGGGAGGCGTTATTTTCCAAACTTAATTTTCCACGTTTCAAATTCTATTTTTTAATTATATAACGATCCCTTAACAAAATATTGATTTTTCCAAAAAAAAGCCTAAAAAATCTGGAAAGGTCATTGAAAGCTCAAAGTTAAAATGTGTTTTTGTGTAGTTTGGAATCGAACTATATTCGGAATCCGAACTATGGAATCGAATTTTATTCCATTTATTAAATTCAAATGAAATAGGGAATTTTCGCAGAAAGCTTATCCCAACTTTTATAAACACATCGAAAGCTCTAAGTTTCGAACATAATTTTTTAAGTTTAAAAATCCATTTTCTGTCCAAATAACGGCCCAATGACGAAATTTCAACTTTTTCAAAATAAACTTAAAAAATCTCAAAAGCTCATTGAAAGCTTGAAATTAATATGTCATTATTTATCGTTTGATATCAAATTTTAATTCAATTCATTAAATTTAGTTAGATAAAACATGAAATGTTCGCTAAAAACTTTCTCAATCCACTGAAAGCTCAAAGTAAGCTTTAAGTCTAGAACTTAATTCTTTACGGTTTAAAAACTATATATTCGATCCAGATATCGGTTCTTTCACGGAATTTTAAATTTTCCACGAAAAACATGCCTCAAAAATCTCGAATGCTCGTTGAAAGCAAGCATTCAGGTCGATAGTAGAATTTATCGAATTCGAATTTCGAATTTTGTTGAAAGAGCAAATAAGAACAATGAATGCCTTTATGATATAATTTGCCTTCAATTCAATTCGATAAAAGCTTTCGTAGATTTTAATTTTCCACAGAGCTATTTAATGAAAGTTTCCGATTTCATTTATTTTAAATTTAATTACTGCAAGAAAAATTGGATTATATACCGACTAAAAAAAATTTCAATTTAAAGCTTTCGATGAGCTTTTGGAACTATCTTAATGCTATTTCAGAAAATCTTACATTTCACTGATTTTAAATTATTCGGATGGAAAATATATTCCAAAGCATATGGATCTTAAAAAACAACACCATAGGCCATATTTCGAGATTTTTTGGTACCACATCTCTCTCTCCCTTATAACTAATTCAGTGTAAAGTTGATAAATAAAATGAGTTAAATGATTGGAAGTTTTTAAATAAAATAATTTTAGTTAGTAATAAAAATTGGTTACGATTTTGTTGATATTTTAAGTGTGCTCTGCGCCTTCTGCGCACTAGACTGCACGCTACTGCTAACGCCATCTCTTAGGATTATTCCAAACTTTTTGATCCACCTGGTACTTTATTTAGAGTTGATTTTTATTATATTTTATAAAGTAGAAAATCATAAACATCGGAATCGAAAAATATTACATAATTAAACATTTATTAAATATTGGAAAAGTAAATTGAAATCGGAATTTCCGATAATTTCAGGAGAGTGGTAAAATTTCAAAGGAAGGAGAAAATATTGAAAAATAAAAAACGGATAGTTTAATACAAATTCGAAACTTTCATACGAATATAAATATTTGAAAAAAAATAGGAATATTTGAAAACAATTCAAATTTTGCAATTTCGATTGTCTGAAAAATTCATGAAAATACTAAAAATTTATAAAATTTATAAAATTGCAAATTGGAATATAAAATAGATTGTTTATCAGTTACCAGATGCCAATTAATTATTACATTAATGAAATTCTCGATTCTTCCTTCTCTTACTAATACATAAATAATAGTTTCATGTTTAATATCGATTTCGTTTGAAACTACTGCGACAAGAAAGAACTATCAAAAATTTAAAATTATTTTTGGCAAAGATTAAATATTTTTTTCCTCGAGTATAGTAATAATAAGATACAGTAAAAATATCAAAATTACAAGACGTGTATGTTATACAATTTTTTTATCGGTACATTTTAATAATCTCATCATCACATCTGGTGATCTCTGCATATAATCAACGATAATACGGTCCATATTCGTTTGTATCCATTTCGGTGTGAAATGCTGCAGTATAGATAAATCCCATAATCTAGTATCTTGTCCCAACCATCATAATCCCTCAAAACCCTTTAATTCCAATATACCCGAAATATTTCGATTGAATAAACAGAAATATCTTCATTTTAAAATATTGCTAAAATATATACATATTTCTCATTCGATTTGCCTTTACAAACAACAAATTTTTGCAATGTCTCCGGAAAAATAAAGAAGGTAAAAGGGCAAACCTTTTATATTCTCGTGACTTGAATTCGATAAATTCGACCTAATCTATTTAATCGTTAGATAGAAGTTTTGTGATAGGAAAAATATAATATAGTAAAGTACTTATAAAAAGTATAAGAGGAATATCTCTTTCTATGCTATTTTTCTAATGTTTTTCCTGACTGATCCAACTGTTTTAACGGAGGTGATGGCAAATGATGGCGGTGGAAAACCTGACACTATATAAATGTTTCACATCACAACCCTAAGATTTATGTTTTCATATAATTTATAAAATTCGTGTTGATGAAATGGATTTTGTTAAAACGAAGGGTTCAATGTTTTTTTTATTCCGTAATCCATAATGGTAATCATGGATAAAAAAAGAGGAAGGAAAGAAATTATGGTTTCCGAAAAAATTTAAATAAAAATTAAGTACCAAGAACCCCCGGCCTTTTATTCCTTCCTCTTTTATTTTTAAATTAAATTGATTATCTTTTAAAGGAATTAAATAAAATTAATAGAAATTGTATAAAATATATTTATGGGATTAACTCAACTTCATCGTCAATGGTTTTGGTTAAATTCGTACGCTACTGTCCAAGACTTGATTAGTTTTTAGCACAAACAATTTTTTGCAAGTTGACACATTAAATCAAAAATATTTTTCCAATTTATCCCTTACACAAACTATAATAACATTACAGTTTTATTTGTGTTTGTAATAAATATAAATATGATATTTATGTACCGGTACAGGCGTACATTTAAACAAGTTCCGGTCCAAGAATATTATTATGAAAGGTATTGATTATTTTATTTTTTGCGAGATTATGTATAATGGTATAGAGAGCCATTCTAAGCGTTATAAATTATAATTCTTTCGGTACCGTTCCTTTTACAAAATTTATGTGACCTCATCAACCCAATATTACTGAAAATAAATTCGGTACCTATATCCATTTAAAACGGTTTTATGTATAATACAATATTTGTATAACATAACCCCTAAAATATGTTTTTTTTTCATTCATGTATATGTGGTAATATAAAATATTTAGCTACGCATTGACAGTGGCCAAAGGATGATAAAAACGATAGAGATTTTAAAAAAAGGGGACTAACCAGCGTGTGTGTCAACAGCCTCTCTTTTAAATCTACGAATCCCGTCACCTACGGGGTTTTCCACATTTTTTTTTTCAATTTTAGGGGCTTCAATCCGTCAAACCATTTCAAAATCATTTCTGCTTAATAATAAATGTTATGCAATCTATTCGTACACAATAAACTTGTTTTTATTGATCCAAGTTATCGGTATCTGTATCTGGATCATTAAATTATTCACAAAACAATAACAAATAAATATTTATGTTCTTACTCTCTGTTCAATTTTATGATCCAGATACTAATAACTAGATAACTATTGGATCAATAAAAAAAACAAGTCTGTATACTTCTTGCGATGCAACATTAAACATTTAATAAAAATTAATCATTTGGATGGAAAATTACGAGTAATTAAGGCTAATTTTTCGATAATAACAGATATAAAATGAATTTTATCTTGTCTTTAAGAAGCTGTTACAGTCTGATAGTTCATTTTTCCCAATACATATTTCATTAAAAATGTATTAACATTAAGACTTGCGTTAGCAAAGCAGGAATATTCTTTTCTAGTTATTGCTTGCCTGTAATCAGGCCCGCCACTACTAGTAGGAGCGAGGTTGTACACCGCCAAGGGCGGCACTCTAAATGGGCGGCATTACGAGCATTTTTAATTAAAATTTGTAAATCAAACTGATTTTAAATTCATCTGAGTTATATTTTTCCTTCATATGTACGTGCATAATATGAAGCTTCGATACTTAATAGCCAACACAATTAAATTATATTTCGGAATCTTAATTTCAGACGTTCGTCGAAACGAATGGGCATTTAAATGGGCAGACTTCTAAATATATAAAATAAATTAGTAAATACAGCAGACTTCTAAAATTGAAGTAATCAAATATTTAAAAAAATTATCGAGTCTGATGGCAGTACGAGGGTTTACCTGAGATGATATATCATATTATAACAAACTCGATTGTAGCGAGAGATTTTGACGAAATTAATTTTAAAATTCGAACCAGATACTATGTTGTTTATATGACGTAAATTTAATCTTAATCTACCGATCCATTTTGTCCGTCTATTGGATTCGTTCGATGCACGGGAATATATCAATTCAGAAAATATTTAATGTTTTTAAATAAGTTGACTTGCAAGTATCCAGACGATTCCTTAAAATACTCTCAGCAAGAATATTTTAGACTAAACTGAGTTGCCCCATTCCCCAAGCCACCAATAAGCTATTAATTGACGCAAAATATCAAAATTTGGAGCAGCAATTAATTTTAAGCTTTCGAAGAGCTTTTAAGACTTCTGTCACATTTTTCAGAATATTTGAAATTTTATTAAATACATAATCCTAATCTAGATGAAAAATAGATTTAAAAACCTATAAAATTGGATTCAAAACATAAAGCTATCGCTGAGCTTTCAATTATTTGCAAAGCTTTTTCGTAAAAATGACCAAATACAATTCTAAAATGAAAATACAATTCTAAAATGTATAAAATGTAATTTTAATTTTAAGCTTTCGATGAGCTTTCTAGACTTTACATCTTTTTATTGTAGAGAATTTGCAATTACGTTGCAGGATTAATAAGTTGAAAATTGATTTAAAAATGTAAATAATTTAGATCGGATCTTAAAGATGAGCTTTTAAATGGTTGGAAAAGTTTTCTATTTAAACTAGTGATTCCCCCGTTACCCTACCCCCCTCAAACCCTTTTAGGCATCTTCTACTGTCATAAGTTCCCCCATCCCACCGTGTCTAGCGGTGTTAATGTTCTTCGCTAATGTTCTGGGACGAATTTGTTTGGTAAAAAAGTTTTTTTTGGGTTGCCCTGTAGAACAAAAAAAAATTTGGGAAAAGGTTTTCTTGGGTCACCCTGTAATTGAAAACATTTTTGGGTACAAGTTGTTTTGGGATTACCCAGAGAAAACTTTCTTTTGGTCACCCTGAAAAAAAAGTGTTTGGATCACCCTGTAAAAGAATTTTTTGGGTCTGCCCGTGTCTCGAGACATCTACCCTCCCAAATACCACCGTTGGGAAGTCAGTTGTGGGACTTCGTTTATTACGGTATTTTGGGTTTATGTGGTTCCCAGCCCTGGTTGGTTCCCAGCACTGATTTTTGACATATGCTCCTTCACATTCCGAACATTGCCATACATCACTATGACGTCAGACTTCATTTAGTATCTATTTCCAACAAATTTCGATTTCTGACATCCCGCGCTATTTAATGGCAGGCGGCGATTTTTTTCAATATTTTTCCTAGGTCCAGTTTGACCAAACAAACAACTCCCTCATACGTCATTTTCACCTCAGAGCCCATCCTGAACCATTTTTGTACCCAAAACAGTTACTTTTACCATTAGCTTTATCACCAGCAGGCGTTGATTTTTTCAATATTTTGTGTAGATCTACCATGATCTAAGCAACAAATTTTCCATGCATCACTTTAACATCGGACGCTATATTTGTAGGAAGGTCTGACTTAAACTCCGTAATAACAAAATTTTTTGATCGGACGCCTCCTTCCGTTCCAAAAATATTGTTATTACGGAGTTTAATTCAGGAAAAAGTGTGTTTTTAGACCATCAGCGCAACGTCGAGGATTAGCTGAGATTTGTGGTAATACCACACGATTTTAATTGAATGAATCAAATAAATATGATATTCCAAAATTTAAGTTTTCGATGATATGAGCTTTCAAGACTTCTTTATTAGGTACTTTAATTTTGAAAATTTGAAATTTTATTAAATGATCCTAGTTTAGATGAAAAATAGGTTTGAAAACCTAAAAAATTGAACTCTAAACTTAAAACTTTCCCTTCGCATTTTATTATTTGCAAAGCCTTCTTTAAAATAAACGAATGAGAAAATTAAATTCTAAAATTTATAAAATAAATTAAAATTTTATTTTATTCAAGCTTTCGATGAAATATGTTAATAAGTTGCCTATTTCTAAAGCGATTTTTTTTTGTAGACCAGTATCAGAAAGCACAAAAAAAATTCTTGAACCTATTTTTAATAATTAGGCGGAAATGGACATTTCATTCACGATTATTGAGATATTTTGAAAAAATTGGACTTTAAATTTGATGAATTTGAATTTGAATATGAATATGCCAACTAATAGTCTAATACTTGGGATGAAAGATCGGGTGTTTGGACATTCAGTAGTTTGTATACGGTTTTAATCGTTTGGCTTCTAAACCTATAGAATCCTAATTTCTTAAGGGGAGATGCCCATTTTATTTGCATTTTTTTTAATGAGTTTTCATGAATAATTTCGTGCCTAAACAGTGAGACCTTGAAAAGTACTTTTGCTGATGGTATTACTTAATAGACCAACAAAATACCAAAATTAATTATTAATTAATACTAAATATGCTTGATGACTTTGAGAAGTAAGAAAATTTACTTGCGCGTAACTTAAGAGCATTCGCTAATAAAATGTTTGGGTCATCTGCCATCGTTTTAATCTGAAAAACGTTTCCCTTTTATCTGAAAACACAATAAATGTAATGATCTGATCTCTATTCATCCATCAAAAATGTTTAATGCAAAACGCATACATCTAAGTATACGGACGTAACATGCGTATATTTTTCCGGTAGTGTTACCGTTATACAAAACATTTTTAATCGCTTTTTTTCTCGCTATTATATTTTTATTCTTCCTCTTTTTTTTATAACCGTTTGTGTAATTTTATTAAATCATTGATGGCGCATCAAGGATGGATTTATACCCATCGCAAGAAGGGTCCTTTTTACAATATAACAATATATGGAATTGTATACGCATAACATTTGAAGAGTAAACCGTTATAATATTAATTGAATGGGATATTTTATATACTCTCAGCTGAGACTGAGAATTGGGATATTTTTTTTTATTTTGCCAATATTATAATACACACGATTTCATACATTTCCTTTGTTTTTCACTTTCTGAAAGGAGATGGAAAGATGATGAAGAGGAGAAGGATTTATCGACAACGCGAATAATCATGTAATACTCGTATTTAATATTAAAATGTTTTCGACGATAAATATGTTTTTAATTAAAAATTTAAAAAGAAAATTTGTCTTTTTTTATGGGATTAAGTAAGTAATTAAAGAGATTTTAAAGAAGAAAAAGACGAACAAAATGTTAATCAGAAAAAAGAAATTAATCTACATCCACTTCAGTTCATAATCCTTTTGTACTTAGAAAAAGAAAAACATTAATTTGGCTAAAAAAAATTAACATTTCGTTTTTACAATTCTATTCAAGTTTCAGTTGTGCCACAGAGCCAGAAGTTGGTAAGTATTTATTATATACCGAATGCCGAATACCTATTAACCAGTGGCATGGAATTGTTGAAGAAATCAGATATCTACTTATCTGATGCATAATGCAACGCCACTGTACTACATCTACATCCCATCTCCCTTTTCTTTATTTAATAAAATTTTATGAACATAAAACAAGATGCCAAGAAAATTAAGTAGATTGTATTCGAGGAAGTTGTTTTGGACATGATTTTCTCTACTCGTATTTTGATAAAGACTATTAAATTATTTGAAGTACGGGTAGTTAGTACTTTTGGAAGAGCTCACGAGAATCGAAAGCAGAAAAAAAATATTATTTAATTATTGGTTTTGAATTTTCAATAATGTGTTTTTATTGGCAAGAATTCAAGACGTCAATAAGCAGAACACAAACAAGAAAACTTATGTATTCCTAACATAAGAGAAGTCAAATTGGTTCAAATTTATAAGGTGGATGGATGAGAAACGTTGTATCCACTTGAACTACTTCAATACGTATAGAAAATACAAAATACATCATAATGAAATATTTCAATGAAAATCAAATACTTACTTACAAAACCAGATAATTTTATAAATAAATTACTATATTTGCAGTTGATAATATAGTAATAGAGCTAAGCAAACGGAAAATGAACTTATTAAAATAGAAATTTACTAATTTGAAATTAGCGTTGAATATCTTTAGAAAATTAGTTCTGAGATAAAGACATGATATTCAAAAATAAAAATAAAATATGCAATTTACAGTGGATATCAAATATACTGAAATATATAATATTTAAATTCGATTGTCTAAACATTTTGTTAATCGAAATGTTTTTTTTCTATGTCTATATTCTAGTCCTGAAACACTAGCAAATTAAATTCCCTGTTACTATAGGAAAAAATAATTTAGCTCTATTTTCTATATTTTTAAACTGTAGCAATATAACTTTTTAACATTGAACAAATCTAAGTTTAGTCTGAGATACTAGAAACCTTTATTCGTTACCTGTATTCTTATTAACGAGTCAAGGAATATTGCTGAAAGTATAATATGCATAAAACTTCATCTTATCGTTCAGAATTGCTTTCAAGTTAATTAACAAACTAAATATTTACAAATTAAATTTATTAACATAATTATATTATTTTATTCCTAATTTAGAAATTTATTTAGAATATTTTAGTTCGTAAATTATATGTGAAATTTAAATAAATAATATGCTTGCGTTACAATTATTTTCACGGTCATGGGTTCCCAAAGTGGTTCGGGACTAACTTAAAACTACAATTACTCAACAAGATTTGTTTAAATTACATTTAATTTCGATTAAGCGTCCTGTAATTAACTCTATATATATATATGACTTTGTTATAATGATTTAATGATAAGTTTGATAGAAGTTTTACTTGTATAATTCTTCGAATTCCTACGGGAAATTCATAAATTTCGATAGTCCTGAAGCTAGAAGGTTATGATCTCCTTAATATAACCCTTAGATGAAATGATTTAATGTCAGCAAATTTAGTTATTTGTTTCACAGCACACATGTTTCGAACGACGACAAAACATTTCGATCCATTCGCGTCAATCATCACTTAACGGTGAACATTTCTTATCTTAAAAGTTGCAGAAGTTTATGTTTGGAGTTATTCTATATACTTTAAGAGATGACCATTTAACCGGCTTTTCAAAGGAATTAGATCTGCAATGGCCTTCGTAGAATATTTTATGAAGATCGACAATTTTGGAAAATTAAAATATTTAATTTAAATCCAAAAATTCAATTAAAATTCAAATTCAAAAATTTCATGAAAATTGAGAAAATTGATAAACATTTCCCAAAAATAAGACGATTTCGAAATTGAGTGAAAATAGGAAAATATTGAATTTCGAAAATTATGAAATTTTGAAAATTTTATGCAATTCGTAAATATCTACAATTTTCTCGACAACGTAAAAATCAAGCTTGTCAAAAATCGTTAATTGAAATTAACAAAGTTTACCGATTTACATTGATTTTCTGATTTCGTCGTATATGTAGTTCAGGGAAATTAATATTTTTCAGATCTGTACAAGGTATGACTCCAGCGGTAAGTGCTGGTCGATATAGCAGATCAAAAACGTCATGTGGTAAGCTTGGGCATCTGCAAGCATAACGACCTCAAAACATTAGCATAGAATTTTTCTCGATTGAAAATGAAAGCTTTTGAGGCAAATTCTCATCATTTACGGCAAGCATTGATTTTCTCCTTCCATTTGAAGAAATCTGCGTCCATCAAAAGCTCTGGAATACTTCCGGCGAGGCTGCTTATACTAAAAGAACGTGTCGTATATGATTTCAATGCTTAAAGAATGGATATTTTGACGTCTAGACCGTCATGGAGGTGGCAGGGAGAAGGTTTTCGATGATGCCGAGTTGGAGCCGTTATTCGACCAAGACTCGTGTCAGACTCAAGAAGAGTAACTAAACAAGCCATCTCCAAACGCCATTGGAATGACTCAGATGCTAGGAAACTGGGTGACGTTTGAGTTGGAGTCAATAGATGTCGAGCGGCGTTTTTTTACATGCGATCTGCTGTAGGAGCAACTAGGCGTAGTGTATTATGAGTTGCTAAAATCGAGTGTAACCATCATGAGGGATCGGTATTGAACATTGAAGGAGAAACGGCGGCAATACACCGAGAGACACGATAAAGTAATTTTGCAACATGACAATGCTCTGCCCGAGGTTGCAAAACCGGTCAAAAGTACTCAAATGCTCAAATGGGAGGTCTTGCCCCACCTACCATATTCTCCCGATGTTACACCTTCCGACTTCCACTTTTATCGATCGATGGCATACGGTCTGGCTGAACAGTTCCGTTCTTATGAACAAGTCAAAAATTCGATCGATTCGTGGATGGCGGGCGTCTAAAGATAAAAAGTTCCACCGACTTGGGATCTGTGTGCTGCCAGAAAAATGGAAGAATGTAGTGTCCAGGGATGGGCAATATTTTGAATCATAAACTTGCAACCATACAACAATACAACAATAAAGCCTTGAATTTTGGAAAAGAAGCGGCGAAAGTTGTACACCTAATATAATAAAATCTTTGAATGAAAAGTTTTATTAATTATTAATATTCCAATGGCCCCGATTCACGACAAATTTAAAACGCGGTTTAATTTTAAAGCTCGGTGTTAGCCGTATTCGCGATTCACAACACACGAGTTTATCTATCAAAACCTATTTCCTAACAGCAAATAAATCATTTGGTTAAAATAACACAGAAAATTGACACGTTTAACATCAGAAATAAATATTGGTACTAAAATCAGGTATACCAAGATACCAAGATAAGGAATCGTTTTTGACAGCAATAATGAATTTGATATCTTTCAAAATTTAATTCAAGGAATTATAAATTTCTGTAGTCAAATTTATTATTCAAATATCTAAGGGTATATGGTTAATAATCTTATATTTTTGTTCATGGTAACCATTGTTGTTTTAGAAATAGAGAATGGCTTAGTGAAAAATGGGAAACAGCGTTTGACCAATATATATTTATACGTCAATATATCGCTCACATATTCCAAAAATTAGATGTTTTCAAATTTTATGCTTTGTGGTTTTCTTTGAATTAGGTTCAAAAATACATAAACTTTATTTCACATTAGGAAAAAATAAAGAAAAATCTATAATTTTTAAATAAAATGTAAAAATTCCCTTGTCAAAGACTCCATTTTGCACTGAAATTGAAAACTTGTAACGTTTTTATCTCGATATTTACTTTTTTCAAGGTAACTCATTTCTGCAATATGTGAGCGATATATGAGCCGTTAATTTTGATAATGGAATAAGTCCACTTTATACTATTTCGAGATATTTAAGGTATTGCGTTTTTATGGATTTAAAAATTTTGGTACACAATAGTAAACA
>JANTOP010011452.1:0-15180 GCA_027564815.1 Symmerus nobilis | reverse complement strand
ATATCACTAGAAAGCCATTTAATAGCGGATCACAGAAATAAAACCTATCTAGATTGGCCTCACTTGCCACAGTTTATTGTTAACGCGAACAACAAATGCTTTGACAAATTGACAAATTGACAAATGCTTTGGGAGAGAAAGATGTCGAAGGATTACTTAATAAAACCGAAATTACTCACAGAAAACGACTAAGTTCATATTAATTTACGACCTTGATCTATATAATAATTATTTTCTCACGCAATCCGACTTTGTTTTCTCGGAAAACTAAATAATGATTTAATGATTCGGAAAAATAATTAATTTGATTTAATTTGACACAGCCCTTAATTTATGCTATCTGAATTAAATCAATTATTGACACGAAATTAAATTTTGAGAATTAATTAATTCCACCCGAAAATTTTGTTTTATTTCAAATAAACATTTATTTCAAAAACTTGTTTACGAAATGGTCATTTCGATTTACGCAACTCTAAAATTATCTAAATTAATTTCCAATAATGGATATGAAATTAATTTTGAAATTTATATTTATTATACAGTGGAACCCCGGTATACGACCTTAATTTGTTCCTAATTTTTCGTCGTATACCGAATTGGTCGTACACCGAAGCAACCTTTGTCATAAGAAGCCATGTAAAACGAATTAATCCGTTCCCATGTGCAGATTTTACCTATATAACTACATATATTAATGGGTTCAAAAATAATTTAAACATTGTTATAGTATTAATAAGTATAGTATAGTGATAAACTAAACTAATAATGACTTTTTTCCATATTTTTTATTTTAAATAAAAAGAATACTGAAACGGAATGGTTAAGGGTTATGTGGCGGTCTCGTAATTAAGGTAAAAATGTACCTGTAGTGTCGTCGGGTCCCACGCTGTCTGTCCTCGATTTAAATTTATATCGATACAGTATTTCACGGTGGTAGTTGATTTGATTTCGATTCGATACTGTATGTTTCGGTGGAAAAAGAACCCGTACCCATTCCACAGAAAGAATTGTATTGTTGTTTTTCGTTTGTACAAGGCCGGAAGTCAGGTTGACAGGGCTGCCGTTTCTTTTTCCATAAGGTTGGTGGGTGCTGACAGTGATGGTTGCTGACGTTGACAGTGTCGTCAGCACCCACCAGAAATATGGTCAGCGAGGCTGACCGTGTTCGTTCCGTTACGGAACATTCCGCCCGCCTTGAACGCCCGTGTTCAACGAGCCTGGCAAGCGGCTTACCTTGGCAATCGGTCGTTTCAGGATGGTGGTTGGCGTTTCAATTGTGGCCACTCGTACGTGACCATCGGCGCCGGGATAGACTTGTAGCACCCGGCCGCGTTTCCATTGGGCGGGAACCTTTAGTAGTTCATGGTTGAGGACTAATTCGCCGATTGTCAAGTTGGGTTCGATATTGTGCCATTTGGGGCGGTTTTGCAGCTACACAAGATACTCGGCGGCCCATCGGTGCCAGAATTCGGCCTTGAGCTTCTTCAGAGCGTACCAAGTGCTCTGCCAGTTAACGGAGTCCTCGATGCGGTAAATTGATGCGTTAGCGAGTATCGCCTGTCCAATCAAAAAATGGCCTGGAGTCAGCGGCGAATAGTCGTTCGGATCGTCTGACATGGCGCAGATGGGACGAGAGTTCAAGCAAGCCTGGATCTCGTTTAGAATTGTTGCCAGCTTCTCGTAGGTGAGATTAGTCTCTCCCAGAACGCGCCGAAGATGATGTTTGGTCGACTTGACTTCAGCATCCCATAAGCCACCGAAATGAGGGCCGCCCGGTGGATTAAAATGAACGGTGGTGCCTCTATTGGCGAGAGCGTCAGTTTGCTCCTGACTGCTATGAATCACTGTTGTTAACTCACGTTCCGCGCCGACAAAGTTGCGCCCGTTGTCGCTGTATAAATTGACGCAATGTCCCCGTCGAGCCGTAAATCGTCGAAACGCTGCCATGAATGTGCCGCTGCTTAAGTCTGACGCGAGTTCGAGATGGATTGCCCGTGTTGCGAAACAGATAAATATGGCGATGTAGCCCTTTAAATACAAAATTATAATTAATAATATAAATTTATACAAAACATGGTTACCGTTTTCCGTTTAGCATCAACCAAAAAAATTAACGTGGACGATCTTACATGCGGCTCCCTTAAAAATGTGCTGTCATGCCCGTGTAGCTCAACAAATGTTAAATTGAAAAATAGTTCATTGGATTACTCGATAAACTCACAATTACTCATCAGAAAAGTAAAATAAACACCATCTACTAAATGATCCGCTATATACAGTAACTGTATTTAATCAAATTTATACATTTTCCAATTGAACTCAATAATTATTCTGTAGAACGGTTATTTAGATTTATTATTTTTATATTGTTGCAGTAATTTACGATTAAAAGTGAGGAACTATTTAAAATGATTTTACTTACCTTCCCCGATCCAGAATCTATTATTAATTTTAGTTAGATTATTTGACTCAGAGATTGCTACCTGTCGGATCGCAGTCCACGCTATTGTTTATGGTAAATTTTCTCTTGTCAATATTCGTTTTTGTTTTAAATAAGCTTATTTAAGTGAATGAACACAATTTTATATGATGTAATATTTCTAATATAATAACCTTTATTAGTTGGCAAAATAATTAGATATTTAACAATTTAAATTACAACGATTAATGGTATTAAATTTAAAATAATTTGTTTGATTTTCTGTTCTTTTACTGTAGCAATATTTTCCACAATTTGGTGATTGATATGTAACTATTTTGCAATTTTTTAATACATCAATTAAGAGAATTAAATTTAAATTAATTTGGTTGGTTTACTGAGTTTTCGCTGTGAAGTAACATTTTCCGCAAATTGGTGAATAATATTTAGATATTTTAATAATTTTAACTGTAATGATTCAAAGAATTTAAAAAATTTAGATATTTTATCCACGACCGGGAACCATAATTATTCAACCGGGAAAAATAATTTATTCCAAAAATGCTTATTAGTGTTGTTATGTATCTTCCTCTTTCTCTTTCTCGGCAAAAAAAAAATAAGGCTTCGCGCCAAAATAGCCGAATAGACTATTATGCCCTATTCCGAGATCGATATGCCCGACTAGAATCCTCAATCGGGGAGAGGGTTCTCAAATTGAGCCAACGAGAATCACGAAAGATGAGCTAAAAATAATAATATTCCTTGCTTAAACAGCTCACTGATTAACGAATGGGTGACGCAAAAGAAGAATTCGAATGCAGATATCAATAATTTTTATCATAGGACTATATTTATTTCCATTAACTTTTGCGTGGATTTTCCTTTAACAATTTAAACAATTCCATGAAACACTTAAAAACTACGCGCGCTTAAATTATTTAGGTTAGTGTTTCCCTCATTATTTAACGACCGAACTGATCACGAGATTTTAATTTTTTTTAATGACCACCCGAAATTTGCTCGCGTTAAATAGATAATGGCGAGGATAATGGGGCCGACGTCTATCCTTGACAGAAATTATCAAGCATATATTTTCCGGGCCGTCGATTATAATTTATTGGCAACATACCTCTTATTTCCGTCCCACGGTCCTGGGTATAAATAATATAAATAAGATATGCTTTCGGTTAATCTTGATAACCCTCCTTGCGGATGTTCAACCACGGTGTCGTCGTCAAAATTTCTATCTTCGACTGGACCCCAAAAGCTGGAATACCAGCCTGACGATGATCGTTTTTCTTTTTTTATTGTTGATGTGAGGTTTCCTGAATTCGCTTCGACTTCACTTCTCCACACAATCCACTATATATTTTGGATCCACTTAAACGTTGTTGGAATCCGATGCCTTAAACCGATAGCCGGAAATATGCAATATACACGTTATTTATTAAATTTTTCGTCGGAACTGTTGGCTTCACTAATAATCACTTTTTTTCCTTATTTTAACTTTTCTCTGTTTCAGAGTTTGCCTTTGATGACCGCAAAATTTCTAATTAATCAATATTAGAAATATTAAATTATATCAAAATTATTTTCTAATTTTTTTCTGAAATTTTTCTCCAGAGCTATTTTATCCAATGGACGGTTATCCCTCGAATGCTCGATACCTCGTTTGGTATATTTTTATTCTAATGCATTTTTTTCTCTTTCCGAAATCATTACATTTATTAATAACCGGTTGCCTATTATTTAAGTATATTTCTCGCTTCCCCCTTATTTGTCGTTCCATGTTTTATTTTCGTTGGTTTCAGGTATATTCAATTGTTCTAATTGAAATATTTTTTTTTTATTAAAGCGATCAAGATATGTGTTAGTATTTGCTTAAGATTAATTGAACAATTATAAAAATTTCATTTTCAATACAGTATGCATTAAAAGAAAAATCGCACGCAACACATTTATTAAATAAATTCAAATTAAAATAACGGAGTGGAGTAGGTAAATGAAATACATAGTACGGCCCAGATTTATTTTCGCTTGCATATCCCTAAAATCTCATTGACTGAATAGTTGTTGTCGCTTCCTGAACTGAAGTCGTCTTCGGTATTTTCCATAGGTATCGCCATATTTTTCTTAGCTAGTCGTGCGATTTGGCCTCTTTTTTTAACAGGTGTTATTAAGAAGTCTTCCGATCCTGATGATGACGACTCCTCTAATTTCTTTTTCACTTTTTCTTTCTTTATTTTTCTTGGATTGATTTTGCGATTTCTGTTTTGTACCAGAAGTTCATCTTTCACTGGTGTATCGGTCAAAATGCGGGATTTACCCTTTTTCGACCTTTTGCTGCTGTTTTTCTAGGTAACGCGTCAGATTAATCATATCGGTAACGTTCATGATAGACTATTAGATCTTGTTTTTACAAATTCTTCTATTTGTAGATGTACCTGATTTGGATAATTCTTCCTGTGATATTAGTTCCTTACAATTTAATTTTCATAAGACCGATTTTCAAGGTTTAGACAACTATCTATAAAGTTTTAACTGGTGTACATGTCTGTATGAGTTTACTAATGTCGATGTTATGGTTGATTTATTCTACGATGTTTTGCTATGTGCTTTTAATTTATTTGTTCCTAAATTTATAAGCAGGATGCCTGGTAACCATCCATCTTGGTATACAAGATCGTTGCTTAAGTTAAAGAATAATAAAAGTAAGGCACCCAGAATTTATAAAAAAGTAAGAACGAGGATGATTATCGAGCCTACTGTAATTTACGTAAACTATTTTCTAATTTTCTAAATATATTCACAACACTGAATCTAATATAAAATCTAATCCAAGTAATTTTTGGAAAATTATTAATTCTAGTAGAAAGTCTAATGTCATTCCTTCAACAATGTGTTATAATAATATTAATGTAACTGATTCCAACAATGTTTGTGAACTTTTTTCTAATTACTTTCAGTCTGTTTATCAAATTAATGTTAATGCACTTCCGGATGTTTCCACCTCTGATGTATGTAATAATATTAATAACATACATACAACTATTGATGTATTATGTTGTGCCCCAGGAGGTGTTATTTAGGGAACACGGTAGCTCGAACCGTGTCGCAGGGAGTTTGCCCCTCGGTTAAATGTTATCAAAGAAAAACAGTTTTTACGATTTACAATAACTTAAATTTTATTATACAAGTAAATAACTTACGGATTTTATAATTCTAATAATGCAATTAGTTACTGGACTTCACAAACTTAGTTTCAAATTGGACAATGAATCAGCGCGTTCAGCACGCAAGCACTTTTCTGATTTGATTACCGCTTTAATCAATTTCGCTATGCTAAATTAATATGGTGTGCTGAACGACTTTGCTTTCTCTTACTGTCAAAATGAATCATATGATTAAAAGATTCTAAACATAAATAAGGTCACTCACAAACAAAAATCATACTTATTGTATTTAAATGGATCAAATGGATGTAAATTTGTATTTTAATGACGACGACGATGTAATTCTTCGGAGTTATGTGCACGTATTCATTGAGAATACAAATAAATCTGACGAAAGTGAAATAAACAGAAACGGAAACCCGATTATTAGAAACGAAAATTATTACGAAACAGTAATACTTTTGTATTCGCCAGATGACTTCAAAGATCATTTTAGAGTGACTCGTGTTATTTTTGAAGTAAGTATTAGATAAACAAAGACAGATTACAGAACTGTTGTTATTTTTCCTTTTTGAAGAAATTACTTGTCATCGTGGGAAATAACCTTACAAAGGTTCATCACATTCCCCTGAAAAAAAAACTCCTCGTGACGTTGTGACTACTAGCCAAGCCAGATTGTTTTTTAAACGTAGCGGATCGATTTAATATTGCAAAAAGTACTTTGCACTTTATTTTTAAGGAAATTGTAGAAGTTTTTTGTACTATAGCACCATCCCATATACAATGGCCAGATTCTACGAAATACAAACAGTTAGCTAGTGTAATATGATATTTGTAATCCCATTTTCATATTATAATGATTATAAATTTCTATTTCAGGCTTTCAAGGTAAAGTCACATCATACCATACCAGGGATTATCGGAGCTATAGATGGTTGCCATATAGAAATTAAGCAACCGGTTGGCAATCCAACAGATTATTATAACCGGAAGAACACTCACTCCGTTATATTGCAAGCTGTTTGTGATCATCGAACGGTGTTCTTAGATGTATTTGTTGGAATGCCGGGCCGGCTGCATGATGCGCGCGTTTTTAAAAGCAGCCCTTTATACAAAAATATGCTAAATGATTCACAACCGCTAATAGATCCAGAGTTTCATATTATAGGAGATGCAGCTTATCCTTTGTTAAGGAATCTGTTATGCCCTTATCGAGATAACGGTCACCTTACAACATCTCAAAAAAATTTCAATACGAAGCTAAGTTCCGCGCGAGTGACAATTGAAAGAGCATTTGGATTGCTTACTGGTGTATTCAGACGGCTTAAATTCCTTGATATGAGTGATGTTGATTTGATAAATCGTGTAATTTTGGCATGTTGCTTTTTACATAATTTTCGAATTATAGAAAGCAACGAAGTCGTAGATTTGGAATTCGATGAGGACCAGATGGAGTTAGAAAACGATAATGTGAGCGATAATTTTGAATCCGACATGTTCGATTCAAGTGAGCGGAATGCTGGTGAACTCAAACGTTCATATATAACATTAAGTTGTTAATAATTAATTATTGTTATTTAAGTAAACTTTGTTTGTCACATTTTGTACAATATATTTCATACAGTTCATTTTGTTAGAATTGTTACCTAAGCCAATACTCAAAGTTTTACCACTCTTCCTTTTCTACTGAGATCCAAACGTCTGATCACAAAATGATGTTCTGCAAAGTTGTTTCACACATTAAAACATTCAAAAATTACAAATGAACCGGATAACATTACACTATTAACGGCAATAGGACACAAAATATGCGGCAACCCCCTGATCACACTCTCATTGGGAGTTGACCCACTGACCACTGGGAGTAAAACCAACCCAACCGGTACACCACAACTATCTAAACTCCTAATTCTTGCCCCACCACTTTAACCCACAATATTCTATGTATATTAATACTAATATAATAATTATATAATAATACATATTAATAAATATAATATGTAGTAATTCTGTTTAATAATATAAATTTCAATTCCGATTATAATAAATTTCTTAAATTAATAATTCATATTTAATATATTATAATATGTAACTAGAATAATTCAGACGGATTAGATGTTATAAAGAAAATATAATGGCAGATATATTCACATTTATGACAAATAAAATAAAATGATGACAAATTTATCTCTAGATGTATTTTGTCATGTATGTATCTAGATCTAGATGTACGTAGATTTATCTCTACGTACGTATAAATAGAATAGGATAGAAAATATGAACTAATCGTTATTTAGGAACCGTTTAAGAATTTCGTTACGATCTCTCTGTATTTGAGTGTAGTCTTCCAGACCTTTGACTAATTTTTTGGTTTCTTCTAGCTTCTCTTCTTCTATTTCTAGTTGTCGTTTTCGATGTGCACGCAGCTCTTGCATTCGACCTTTACTTCCCTTTTGAATTGGACTGACTATATGTTCCGAACTGTCTGATTGTCCGACTAGAATAGCTGTTTCATGGACCGACATGGCTGATTGACTGGCTTGACTGTTTGGGCTGACATTTTGAGTATCGTATCTCTCGGCTGATGGATTTTCATCAAATCCTATGGAAATATCGACACCACAGGAAATAGTCGGAGCATTATGCGCCATCACATTTTCGTTAAATATTTCGTCCATTGAATTGAAATATGGCCAGTCTATTCTACCCCGGCCTGTTGATTTTTTATTGTTATTTAATTTTATGGCCAGATATCGCTGATTCATGTTGCGCATTTTTCTATCTAGTGAGTGTTCGGATACATGTAAATTATTAGATAAAAATACCTCCCGTATCTCGCCCCAGACAGTTTTTTTTTTTTATAAATCGATTTCGGAAACTGTCTTTTTTAGTGTTATATGCTTCCAAAAGCAAAAGGGTCGCCGCATTATCCCATTGAAATGAATCTGAAATTGAATAATAATATATTTGTACCTATAATATAAATATTATAATAATAAAAATAATCTAACCATCAGTTGTATTTTCCATATTTTTGTCTGGTTTTCCTTTTCCATTTAATTGAGGTTATTATTTTATTTTCAATTTTAACCACAAACATATGATGATATTGACATTACATAAAAAAGCATAAATTATTTGCGCTACAATAAAAACGAAGCGCTTACAATTGATTTGACATAGCGAAATGTGCTGAATGAGAGGTAGCAATTTCGCTTCATAGCGCTTTGTCGTGTTTTGTTGTGCTGAACGCACTGAATGTTTGTAATCTGTTTATTATTTTTCTAAACTCGTAAATGTTTTGTTTAAAGAATATTGCACGTTTTAATGATGACTGAAACCCTTTGGAGTATTTTCTAGACTGAACCTTTTAATTTGAATGTTACGGAACTTTTAATAAAAACTGATCAATTTCGTTAATTTTAAGAATACTGAACTCTGAACTTTTTATTAATCAAATTATTTTCGAAGACTGAACTTTTACTTTAAATATTTTTTCACTGAACTTTTATATAAGGGCTGAACCTCTTAATTTTAAAAGAAACTTTTGTCTGAACGTTTTAAAAAAAAAAACTTAATGCTTTTACTTTTAAATATACTTTTTGGAATCAACTTTTTAATGAACTTTTGTTTTAAATGTTTTAAAAATTACTGAACGCTTTCGCTTGGATGGGAAATGTTTTTATACTTTCTTAGGATAGGAATAATTTGGATGGGATGGGAAATTTTAACCCAGTTTAACGATTTACCAATTTAAATATTGGTCAATCGTAATTTGCTAAGGTTCATAAAATTTAATAAATTAATTTAATAAATCGAGAAATGCGGAATTGATATGAACTCAATACCTAGTTTAATGAAATTCGCATTTCACGTGTAGTGGTGTTGTACAAAGAATTAATTGGTTACGCCTATTTCTCTTTATGCATCCATACCAATATGCATCATCATGCATATGGTGACTAATTTAATTGGTATAAATTACTTTTATACCGAACGATTACAAATAAATGGGTTGTTGTACTGGGTAAGTTGGAGTTATAATGATTAAAGGTTTTTAGTGGAATATACTGGGTAAGTTGAAATCATAATGATTGAATTGAATGATGAAGGATATTTAGGATATATAGGATTAATATTGCGATCGGGAACCGACTCACAACAATTATATGAACAATTAAAATCTATTAATTGTAACAAAGGAAAAGGCGCAGATAGCATACCTCCTTTAATCTTAAAACACTGCGCACATCCCTTTCAAAATCTTTATGTTATTTTTAATTTTTCATTATCCAAAGGGGTATTCCCAAAAAAATGGAAAACTTCGCACCTGAGTTCAATCTACAAATCTTGCCTTCGTATAGATGTGGAGAACTATAGGGGTATATACAAGTATATATCTATCTATACTCTATACTCCCAAACATTGCAAAATTTTTTGAAAAGGTTGTCTGCGATATTCTAACATTCAAACTTAAATCGTATATATCTGATCATCAACATGGATTTATCAAAGGTAGATCAACTTCAACTAATCTATTAGAATTCTCAAACATCATATATGAGTCACTTAATGCTGGTTTCCAAGTTGATGTTATTTACACTGACTTTACCAAAGCATTTGATCGTGTTCAGCATAATGTTTTATTGCGTAAGCTTTCCAATATCGGTATCGGTGATCCTTTACTAAACTGGATGAACTCTTATCTGACTGGCCGCACCCAATGTGTTAAAATAGGATCGTGCCTCTCTTCAGTGTTTGAAGTCGTTTCCGGGGTACCACAAGGTAGGCACCTGGGTCCGTTATTGTTTACACTTTTCATAAATGATTTGCCATCTCAGTTATTGAATTCTAGTCCTTTTTGTTTTCTGTATGCTGACGATGCAAAAATTGGTAGAACTATTCGTAACTTAGATGATTTCTTTCACCTCCAAAATGATTTGGATAATATTCTCTCCTGGAGCAATTCTAATGGTTTGTATTTTAATATAAAAAAAATGTAGTGTCATGTCATTTAGTCGTAATGCTGTGCCCCAGGAGGTCTTATTTTGGGAACACAAGTTGCACCGTGTCACAGGGAGATTGCCCCCTTGGTTTAATATTAGAATGAAAACGCCTTGGAAGTTGACTTAATTACTTTAATTAAGGTAATATTATAATTTTCCTTAAATTATCTTACTGTTTGGTTAATATTAGATTCTTAAAATCCTCTTATAATTCCTCAAAACTGGACTTTCAAATTATTGAATAATTATACTCGACACTTAGCAATTTTCTTTGATCTTTTAGTTGAATTTTACAATGGATAATTTAACGATTCACTTTTAAAACTGACAATGAACTTTACAATGCTCATTTAATAATTTCTTTTCGATTTACTTTCATGATTCAATCTTACTTCAACAATGGACTTTATTAACTTTTTCTCAATAACAAATGGACAATTTGATTAATTTAGGGATTTCTTATGGTATATACGGATGGTGAGGGTTCTGGCTAAAATGGTGCATGTTCCATTTTCAGCCATAACATGAACATTGCTAGCTTCGATACATAGTTCAAACGATCGTAACCAATCTTCCCATTCAAATCCACAGTTATCGCCATACAGTGTATAGTCTAACACTCAATCCAACCAGTTTGGGTTCGGCTATAAAGATATAATTTCCAATTTAATTTTTCCCTTTAATATTAATCTCAACGGTCATGGCGGTATCATCTGATGCTCACGGTATTTCACTTTTCATTTTTCATTCAAACAGATAACGCCTGAATCGATTCATTCAATCGGACATCACCAAAAATGTAAAGAAATCACACTTTTACTATGTTAAATCTATTTTGATTTCCGTATCGAAGCCCTAAAACCCTAAATTTTACCGAGCTATCCCGATTTACTTTAGGGTTGAAACAATGAATTTTAAACAAAGATCCCGTTTTATGTCAGCATTTAAGCAATAAAACTTTTTTTCAAAAACCAATAATCCATTTTTATGGATCCATCCAACAAATGGACAAACGCAGCATTTTAAACAAACGAACCTTTCTTTGCCTCTCTTTATATTTCTGTTCTTGTATCGACCGTAATTACCGTAATTTTGCTTGCCCCATTCCATTTTCTTTGTCTTTATTTATTTTTTTTCCAGTATCAATTTATTATCCTTTCCTTTATAAATTTATTAGTCAATAACTGCAATAATAAAATTCCCTTTTGCACTTATCAACAATATTCCACCTGTTAAATATCTTTTTTTTCCAATTTTGTATTTTTTTCACCTCGTCGCCAATGTAAAATGCTGACAACGTATCTGGTTGCTCTTCACTCGTCGACTCAGTAGTCGTTCTTTATTGGTGAAATTCGACACTATCATATGTCAAAGAGCATTGCCCGATACTACAATCATCAATAAAGCAGGATTATATTTAAGCAGCGAGTGTCCAATCATAGGCGCATCACCAGATGGAGTAAGTAAGGATGGAAAATTCGTGGTTGAAATAAAATGCCCCACATCGAAAAAAGCTTTGAAATCGTACATAAACAACGGGAAGATTGTGGGTCAAAAATATATCGCGCAAGTTCAAATGCAAATGCATTTAGCGAACATCAAAAACGCTAAATTTTGTGTTGCGCACCCGAATTTTAATACCATAGTTGGGAAAGAAAATTCGAAATATAATAGAATAGTATATACAAGTATAACGGATGTAATTTACGATAAGAAATATATGTTCAAAATAATTATTGTAAACAAGCAATTTTTAATAAATTGTACAATAGTATAAAATTATAATATAAAAATATGTGTTTTAATTAGTTACTCTATCTAGTTTAATCTATTGCAATTAATTGTTTCTGAAGATTACAGAGAACACCTATGACAACCATTATTATATTCATGTGTTTCACAATGCTGTGATGAACCACATTTCCAGGCTGAATAATTTTATAATTCCTCATCCTGCCAATAGCGCTCTCTCAACATGTATACGAAGAGTCGCTACACTTCTTGTTTTTTTAACGTCTTCTTTACTCAGCCGCGTATTGCCCGATACACTAGGAGGTCGTACTAATGAGAAATCTTTGGATGCCAATAGTGTTTCAAGGTGCTTAAAACCCCGATCCGCCAGTACTGTATCACCTAATAATACAATGGTTAATTTCAAATGACGCGGTAAACTAAATATAACTCTCACCTGATTCCAATTTATTCAAAAATCCGGAGCTGGTTACCACTGCATATCACTAGACCGCCCACCAAACCCCAAACTTATGTATTGAATTAATCCATCGGGCGTAATGGCAATATAAAATATTTCAATGTATTGCCATGCTTTTGTATTGACTGTACGTCGCTGCCTGTTTTGTGGGTTCTTCTGATTTTTGAATAAAAATTTCCATGCAGTCAATAATACACCTTACTTGCATATAATTGGACAGGAAGGCTAAAGGCATATTCCTATATACAGATTCACGACTTTGCCATTTTATGCCACCTTTCAATACATTTGCGATTTTTACTAGCGCTAGATCGAAATATCTAGCAGCCGACGTACGACTGATATCAAAATATATCGCAAGTAATTTAAAATCCTCATTTAGCTGTAGTTTCCGCAGACACAAAAAAATTTTCAATCTATCTATTCTGCATCGTGTTGACAGCATATCCACCACCGGTAGGACGTCAGGGTATATACCAATGAAATATTTAGGATCCCTTAGAATCTGCGATATTGTTATGCCAACGCTTTTTATGTCCGGACTCGATTCGCTATGAGAGGTTAGGTACTCATCCAACCTCTCACCTACATCCAACCTACGTCATGTTCAGAAAGAGTTGACGCTTGGCTTGATGTTGTCGTTGGAGATGCTTGGATCGGATGCGGTGATTTTTTTGCCTATTTAATGTTGTCTTCGATTTTGCGAATTATTTTTGGTGGTCGAACTAGATTTGCTAATTCGCTGGAATTTTCTCCCCAACGTTTTTGGGGTACGATTTAGGGGATGCGGGTACAATCTAAAAAACCATAAATTATTAGGGGTTATTTATTAATGGAACTTTGTGGAGAGAGGACAGGATGGGGTTAATATTCAAATTGTACTTAAAACAATAATTGACTGGAGCGAATTAAGGGGGACAATACATGTTGCGACATAAAAAATACATGTGTCGGCGATTTTTTTAAAGTAAAATGTTAGTATTTATCTCAAGAATGCGATGGTAAAGTTTTAAATCCAAATTTGTAGCCGTTCTGAAGTTAAAGCTTGTGAGCGTAACCCATCCCAATGCTTAGCCGCATATATTTAGAATTTTAAATAGATTTTCTAAAAACTACATTTTATAAGTTTGTGGAACAAACACATCGTGATAAAATTTTACACAATTAAATAACAATATTATCTTGAGCTTATGAGTTCATGAGTACAATTTCAAATTTCTTTATTCGAGGTGGCCCATTTTGGTAATTTTCAACTTCTTTTATGTTTTGTAGGTATAAGTTCAGCACCCACTCCCCCCTACTCCCTATGAGTCTACGAAATATATACGAGAATAAAATAAAATCATCTAATGAATCTGATTACTTAGGGGAATTGTCAACATTGACTTATTTTTCGTCGTCTACGTGTATTGCCCCCCTTAACAATTAACATCGATTAACAATATCTTTGGGAAAGGCAGTAATAATACAAGTAAAACACTATTACAAACTCACTTACCCTTGGTATCCCATCTAAAGAACGATTAGATAAGCCCAATCTTTGTTTTCCAGGATCTGAACATAAATATGTTCTTAAATTTTGCGCTTCTGTACTCGTAGATAGTTGAGCTTCAGGGAATGAAACATGTCCAACGTTCCGTTTCGGTAGTACATTTCCTTTTATTATTCGAGTAACCAAGCCGGACGCGTGTTTATCGATAATAAAATCTTTATCCATCTAAAAGTAATAAGTTTTTCATAGGTCGTCATATTATCTTCAATAATATAATTTATTACCTCGAAATGAGGCAGCATTATATTACAGCATTAAACCAATGCAACCTTTCGGCAATTGGCACCCAAAAAAAGTCTTTGCCGGGGGTTCGTCTATTCGAATTCCCGCAGTCTAACATAAAACACTTCTTACCGTCCGTGCTGGTAAATTTTTAAATACATAAATTAAATTATGCAAAATCTAAATTTTGATTTTATTATAATTAATTACACACAGAAACTTTTATCGGATATAAATCACACACAGAAATCGAATATAACAATAACAAACTATTTTTATTTACTCAAGTAATGAAATGTCAAACGACAAATGACAGTTGAAAATTTGAGTACATTAGAGATGACGCCACTATTTTGTAAATTTTGGAATTCAAATTAATAGTCGTTTAGACCCATTTTTGTTAAGGCTTATAAATCGTAAATTAGGGGGAGGAGAGAACAAAAAGAAAGAAACGTATTAATATTTTTCGATTAAGAATCCGAATATAGGGTGCCGAATCAATGATTGGCCACTACAAAATAGAATCAGTGGTTGGCCACCAAAATTTAATATTAAAATTTTAGTAAAATTATACATTTTAACGGTTATTTTT